>WNWK01008302.1:0-85804 GCA_009830355.1 Cherax destructor | reverse complement strand
AGTGTCTAAAACAGTTCTCAAAACAACCTTGTTTAATAAAACACATGAGAATTCATACCAGAGAGAAACAATATCAGTGTTCAGAGTGTCTAAAAGAGTTTTCCATGAAATCTCATTTAGTAGAACACATAAGAATTCATACTGGAGAGAAACCGTATCAGTGTTCAGAGTGTCTAAAAGAGTTTTCACAAAAATCTAATTTAGTACAGCACATGAGAGTTCATTCTGGAGAGAAACCATATCCATGTTCAGAGTGTCTAAAAGAGTTTACCAGTAAATCTAGTTTAGTAAAACACATGAAAATTCACACTGGAGAGAAACCTTATCAATGTTCAGAGTGTTTAAAAGAGTTTTCCATGAAATCGTATATAATAGAACACATGAGAGTTCACACCGGAGAGAAACCCCATCAGTGTTCAGTGTGTCTAAAAGAGTTTTCCAAGAAATCTCATTTAGTAGAACACATGAGAATTCATACTGGAGAGAAACCATATCAGTGTTCAGAGTGTCTAAAAAAGTTTGCTACAAAATCAAGCTTAGTAAAACACATGAGAATTCATACTGGAGAGAAACCATATCAATGTTCAGAGTGTCTAAAAAAGTTTTCTAGAAAATCTAGTTTAGTACTACACATGAGAATTCATATAGGAGAGAAACCATAGTTATGTTCAGAATGTGTAAAGGAGTTTCCAGATCAATTTAATTTAGTAAAACATAGACTTCATATTAGTTAGAAATTTTATCAGTTTTATTTCTAAAAGTTTTCTCACAAAAATCAAGTTCATTGAAACAAACACAAAGCCACATGGGAGGGAAATCTTGCCAATGGACAGTGTGATCAGAAGACATTATAATACAGTGGACCCCCGGATTTCGTCAATAATTTGTTCCAGAAGGCTATTCGAGTGCCGTTACTGAACGAATTTGTCTCCATAAGGAATAATGTAAATTAGATTAGTCTGTTTAGACTCCCAAAAATACACTTACAAAAGCACTTACAAAAATACACTTACATAATTGTTCAAGTTGGGAGCTGTACAAAAACCGGGGGTCCACTGTATTCATTTACACAAATTTAAATTAGCAGTACATATGAATATTCAACCAAGAAAGCATTTATTCTCTTGGTGTTTTTAAATTAGCAATATTCATTCAAGAAAGCTTTTCTTGGTGTCATTAAAGTAGTGGTATTCATAGAAGCTTTTGCTAATTGTATTTTTGTAGAATAGCTGGATGTGTGTCTGGTGTCACTTGACAGTAGGTGTCTTGATGCCAGTGAGGTGTCTGGTGTCATTTGACAGTAAGTGTCTTGTTGCCAGTGAGGTGTCTGGTGTCACTTGACAATAGGTGTCTTGATACCAGTGAGGTGTCTGGTGTCATTTGACAGTAAGTGTCTTGATGCCAGTGAGGTGTCTGGTGTCACTTGACAGTAGGTGTCTTGATGCCAGTGAGGTGTCTGGTGTCACTTGACAATAGGTGTCTTGATACCAGTGAGGTGTCTGGTGTCACTTGACAGTAGGTGCCTTGATGCCAGTGAGGTGTCTGGTGTCACTTGACAGTAGGTGCTTTGATGCCAGTGAGGTGTTTGGTGTCACTTGACAGTAGGTGCCTTGATGCCAGTGAGGTCTCTGGTGTCACTTAACAGTAGGTGCCTTGATGTCAGTGAGGTGATTGGTGTCACTTGACAGTAGGTGCCTTGATGTCAGTGATGTGTCTGGTGTCACTTGACAGTAGGTTTCTTGATGCAGTGAGGTGTCTGGTGTCACTTGACAGTAGGTGTCTTGATGCCAGTGAGGTGTCTGGTGTCACTTGACAGTTGGTGTCTTGATGCCAGTGAGGTGTCTGGTGTCACTTGACAGTAGGTGTCTTGATGCCAGTGAGGAGCCTTGATGCCAGTGAGGAGCCTTGATGCCAGTGAGGAGTCTTGATGCCAGTGAGGAGCCTTTGATCCAAGAAACTGCCATTACTTTCCCTTTTCTCAGATTGAATCTGGTTGCCTCCCTTTTCCCCATCACTCTATGACCCTAATGAGTTTAGTGCTTCATCCTATTAAAATATAATAAATATGCCCAGTGTGTCTGCAGTATTTTACCATTACGAGCCTTGATAATCTTTTATACAGTGGAACCTCGGTACTCGAACAGGTCCCTACTCGAACAATTCAGTACTTGAACACTTTGATAAAAAAAAACGCTCGGTAGTCACCCGTTTGCTCGGCACTCGATCAAACAAAAACGACCTGCCAGAACTTGGCTGTAAACTACAGTGGACCCCCGGTTATCGGGCTGCTCCCAACTCGTACAATTATGTAAGTGTATTTTTGTAAGTCTTAGGTCATGCTACACATGTACACGTTTATGTATACACACTCATCTGAGTTTTCTTTGATTTTATCTTAATAGTTCTTGTTCTTATTGCTTTTCCTTTCATATCCATGGGGAAGTGGAATAAGAATCTTTCCTCCGTAAGCCATGCGTGTTGTAAAAGTCAACTAAAATGCCGGGAACAATGGGCTAGTAACCCCTTTTCCTGTATAGATTTACTAAAAAGAAAACGAAGAAAACCGTCAAAGTGGGATGTTTGAATGTGCGTGGATGTTGTGCGAATGATAAGAAAGAGATGATTGTAGATGTTATGACGAAAAGAAGCTGGATGTCCTGGCTTTAAGTGAAACAAAGCTGAAGGGGGTAGGAGAGTTTCAGTGGGGAGAAATAAATGGGATTAGGCCAGGGGTTTCAAATAGAGTTAGAGCTAAAGAAGGAGTGGCAATAATGTTGAATAATCAGTTATGGCAGGTAAAGAGGGAATATAAATGTATAAATTCAAGGATTTGTGAGGGAAAAGTAGTGTAAATAGGGTTACGGTTGTTCAGTCAGCCGGGAGTATCGTTAATGAGTTACAGCCCGCACTACCATCTAGCGGGCTGGGGCAAAACTCTTGTTCCCGGGTGTCTGTTGAGGGTTTTTACTTTCTACTCCTGGTAGTATGACTCTTACCTGGTGTCGGTTGGGGAGTGGAAAGTCACTTCACCTTCACTCTTCTCCAGATCGGGTAAGACGAACTACCAGGAGTATTTCTTGTGTTTGGTTACCATGTTTTCTTCAGTTACCAGTAGTAACTTGGACATTAGGGAACACCTTTTTCTATCTTAAATGTTTTACAAGCCTATGGTAACCAGAATATTTTCTTTACCATCAGCTCTGCTCCTGGACTGGTTTCCCAGGATAGACGCTAGACGAGTGAACAAGATTTCCTTGGACTTAGGGGAATTCACGTCAACTCCTCTGAGTCAAGTTCTGTAACTTGCGAGCTTTAGAGGGTGTTGTGTTTGGAATCTCACCTTTTGACACCTGCAGTGTGGTGCTCCAACTTCTTGGTCACAGGAGACAATAACATCGGAGACTTACCATCTACTCTGCAGTGTTAACCTCAACCTGGAGGAGACCAACATCATTTCTCCAACATCTTGTCATTGCATACTCCTGATTCAACAGACCAGAACCACTACGGCCATTCTCTTTTTTTTATTTATTTTTAAGTAAACTCCACTAAAACCCATCTTTATTTAATATCCTCTGCTTATTTATTTATCATTTATTTTTCCATCAATTTTTTGTTCAGGTGGAAGGCGTTCCCCTGACAGATTATGTGGAGTAAAATAAAGGTTGGATGTGAAAAGTGGATTATAGTAAGTGTTTATGCACCTGGAGAAGAGAGAAGTGTAGAGGAGAGAGAGCAATTTTGGGAAATGTTGAGTGAGTGTGTGGGGAGTTTTGAACCAAGTGGGGTAAAAATGTTGTGGATGGAGTAGTAGGTAAATTTGGGGTGCCAGGGGTAAATGTAAATGGTGAACCATTAATTGAGCTATGTGTAGAAAGAGGTTTGGTAATAAGTAATACATATTTTATGAAAAAGAGGATAAATAAATATACAAGGTATGATATAGCACACAAGGAAAGTAGTTTGTTTGATTATGTATTGGTGGATAAAAGGTTGATGGTAGGCTTCAGGATGTACATGTTTATAGAGGGGCAACAGATATGTCGGATCATTATTTAGTTGGAACTACAGTTAGAGTAAAAGGTAGATGGGACAAAAAGAAAATGGCAACAGCAAGTAAGAGAGAGGTAAAAGTGTATAAACTAAGGGAGGAGGAAGTTAGGGTGAGATATAAGCAACTATTGGCAGAAAGGTGGGCTAGTGCAAGTATGAGTAGTGGAGGGAGGGGGGGGGTTGAAGAGAGTTGGGATAGTTTTAAAAATGCAGTATTAGAATGTGGAGCAGAAGTTTGTGACTATAGGAGGCTGGATGCAGTAGGAAAGAGGAGTGGTGGAATGAAGAAGTAAAGGGTGTGATAAAAGAGAAAGAGGTAGCTTACGAGAGGTTTTTACAAAACAGAAGTGTTAATAGAAGAGCAGAGTATATATGGAGAGTAAAAGAAAGGTGAAGAGAGTGGTGAGTGCAAAAGAAGAGCAGATGAAAGAATGGGAGAGGCTCTGTCAAGAAATTTTGCTGAAAACAAGAAAAAATTTTGGAGTGACATAAACAAGGTAAGAAAGCCTAGGGACCGAATGGATTTGTCAGTTAAAAACAGAGTAGGGGAGTTTGTAGATGGGGAGCTGGAGGTATTGGGTAGATGGCAGGAATATTTTGAGGTACTTTTAAATGTCGATGAAAAAAGGGAGGCGGTAATTTCATGTACTGGCCAGGGAGGTACAACATCGTTTAGGAGTGAAGAAGAGCAGGATGTGAGTGTGGGGGAGGTGCGTGAGGCATTACATAGAATGAAAGGAGGTAAAGCAGCTGGAACTGACGGGATCATGACAGAAATGTTAAAAGCAGGGGGGGATATAGTGTTGGAGTGGTTGGTATTTTTTTTTAATAAATGTATGAAATAGGGGAAGGTACCTAGGGATTGGCAGAGATCATGTATAGTTCCTTTATATAAAGGGAAGGGGGATAAAAGAGATTGTAAGAATTATAGGGGAATAAGTTTACTGAGTATACCAGGTAAAGTGTATGGCAGGGTTATTACTGAAAGAATTAGAGGTAAGACAGAGAGTAGGATTGCCGATGAGCAAGGAGTCTTTATAGTGGGTAGGGGATGTGTAGATCAAGTGTTTACAGTGAAGCATATATGTGAACAGTATTTAGATAAAGGTAGAGAAGTTTTCATTTCATTTATGGATATAGAAAAGGCATATAATAGAGTGGATAGGGGAGCAAAGTGGCAAATGTTGCAAGTGTATGGAATAGGTAGTAAGTTACTGAAGGCTGTAAAGAGTTTTTATGAGGATAGTGAGGCTCAAGTTAGGGTGTGTAGGAGAGAGGGAGATTACTTCCCGGTAAAAGGAGGTCTTAGACAGGGATGTGTAATGTCACCATGGTTGATTATTATATTTATAGATGGGGTTGTAAAAGAAGTAAATGCTAGGGTGTTGGGGAGAGGGGTGGGATTAAATTATGGGGAAATAAATGTAAAATGGGAGTTGACACAGTTTCTTTTTGCTGATGATGCTGTGCTTATGGGAGATTCTAGAGAAAAGTTGCAAAGGTTAGTGGACGAGTTTGGGAGGGTGTGTAAAGGTAGAAAGTTGAAAGTGAACATAGATAAGAGTAAGGTGATGAGGGTATCAAACGATTTAAATAAAGAAAAATTGGATATCACATTGGAGAGAGAGATTATAAAAGAAGTAAATGTTTTCAGATATTTGGGAGTTGACGTGTCAGCGGATGGGTTTATGAAAGATGAGGTTAACCATAGAATTGATGAAGGAAAAAAGGTGAGTGGTGTGTTGAGGTATCTGTGGAGACAAAAAACGTTATCCATGGAGGCAAAGAAGGGAATGTACGAAAGTATAGTGGTACCAACACACTTATATGGGTGTGAAGCATGGGTTGCAAATGCTGTAGTGAGGAGGAGGCTGGAGGCAGTGGAGATGTCCTGTCTAAGGGCAATGTGTGGTGTAAATATTATGCAGAAAATTCAGAATGTGGAAATTAGGAGGTGTGGAGTTACTAAAAGTATTTGTCAGAGGGCTGAAGAGGGGTTGTTGAAGCGTATAAATCTGTAGGGCAAGGAAGGCGGGGTAGGGGTCATCCTAGAAAAGGTTGGAGGGAGGGGGTAAAGGAGGTTTTGTGGGCGAGGGGCTTGGACTTCCAGCAAACATGTGTGAGCGTGTTAGATAGGAGTGAATCTAGACGAATGGTTTTTGGGACCTGACGAGCTGTTGGAGTGTGAGCAGGGTAACATTTTGTGAAGTGATTCAGGGAAACCAGTTAATTGATTTAGTTGGACTTGAGTCCTGGAAATGGGAAGTACAATGCCTGCACTTTAAAGGAGGGGTCTGGGATAGTGACAGCTGGGAGGGACTATTATCAGCTGTCGTATCTGAGCGCCTCTGCAAAGAGAGTGATTATGTATGAGTGTGGTGAAAGTGTTGAATGATGATGAAAGTATTTTCTTTTTGGGGATTTTCTTTCTTTTTGGGTCACCCTGCCTCGGTGGGAGAAGGCCGACTTGTTAAAAAAAATGTAAGTGCTTTTGTAAGTATATTTTTAGGGGTCTAAACAGACTAATCTAATTTACATTATTCCTTATAAGAATAAATTCGTTCGGTAACGGCACTCGAACAGCATTCTGGGACGAATTATGGCCGATAACCGGGGGTCCACTGTATTTCATGTTTCTTCGCATTTTATGTTTTTTTTATATTACAGTGGACCCCAGCTATCGGCTGTAATTCGTTCCAGAAGGTCGGCCTAAAACCGAAATGACCAAAAACTGAAATAATATTTTCCATAAGAATTAATGTAAATACATTTAATCCATTCCAGATACCCAAAAATATTAACAAAAAATACATTTTTAAAGATTAATTATAGTTTTACGTACATAAAACAATGAGAGCTAAATAAAATAAATGAACATTTAAATCACTATTACATACCTTTATTGAAGACTCTTGTTGGCTTATGGAAGACAGGGAAGGAGGAGAGAGGGAAGACTGATAATTTTTTGCAAGGGGAATTCCCCTCCATAAGGACTTCAGGTATCAAAGCCCTATCTGGGGTTACTTCCCTTCTTGGTCTTTTAATGCCACTAGGACCTGCATGAGAGTCACTACACACCTGTCGCACAACATATCTGTCCAGAGAGGTAGGTTTCTGTCATCTTTAAGATTTCCCTGAAGTAGGACAAGGTTTTGTCAGTGAACATGTTGCAGATATGGCTTGTTTCAGCTTGGTCAGAGTGATATTTCTCAGCAAAAGCTTGCACCCTACTCCACAGTGCACAAATCTCCTTAATCTCTGAAGAAGGCACCTCCTTGTAATGGAGGATATTGAAGTGATTCCTCCAGAACTCTCTTAGGGTTAAGTCAGTGTCCGAGGGCACTTCAAAGCACCTTTGAAACACTGTTTTGGTGTAGAGATAATTTTTCATACCCGGGCCAAATACTTCATGGACCCACTCAATTAAAATTTGCCTCGTGACACATGCCTTATTATTAGCTTTCCACATCACACATAATTTACTCTTGACGACATTGTTTTTCTTGAACACTCTGGGATTTTCAGAGTGATACACCAGTAAAGGCTTCACTTTGAAATCTCCACTAGCATTACCACGGAACAAAAGAGTTAGCCTGTCTTTCATAGGCTTGTGTCCTGGCAGTGCCTTTTCCTCCTGCATGATGTAGGTCCTCTTTGTCATTTTCTTCCAAAAGAGGCCTGTTTCGTCACAACTGAACACTTGTTGGGGAAGAAATCCTTTAGCCTCTACGTATCCCTTGAATTCATGCACAATTTTTTCAGCCGCACATTTGTCAGAACTTGCAGCCTCGCCATGCCTTACCACACTGTGTATGCCATTATGCTTCTTAAATCTCTCAAACCAGCCTTTGCTGGCCCTAAATTCACTAACAGCAGCACTCGTTCCAGGCCTTTTCTTTACGAGAACCGCATGCAACTGTCTTGCCTTTTCACAAATGATCGACTCCACAACACTATCTCCCACTAATTGTTTTTCGGTGATCCACAAGAACAATAACTTCTCCATATCTTCCATTATTGGTGAACTTTGTTTCATTAGCACATTTACTCCTTTCACAACATTAGCTTCCTTGATTTCTACTTTCTTTGCCAGGATGGAAGTGATTGTTGATTTGGATTTCCCATACATCCTGGCAAGTTCCAGCACCCGCACACCACTCTCATATTTTCCAATAACTTCTTTCCTAAATTCCATCATGTTTCTCACTTTCTTTACCAAAGAAAATTTACTAGGAATTTTCTTTGGGCCCATGGTTGCTTATTTCGCAGTTGCACTCAATCAATAACCACAAAAAATATGGATTACTATAGCGAAATGTTTGGATGAATGAGCAGAAGTTTCCTCACTCGCCCAGGGACACAGTCAGACTGACTCACGAATGCACGAGTGGCTGGCGGTCGGCGGGTGGACATGTCCAATACGGCCGATAAGCGAAATAACGGGCGATAACCGGAATAAAATTTAGGCCATAAAACTGGGCGATAACTGAGTTGGCCGATAGCTGAAATGGGTGATAACCGGGGGTCCACCATGGGGCCTAAGACTAATTAGCACTACTCAATTCTCTAAATGTCAGTACGTCTATCTGAAACCTGGCTAAAACATGATGTTACAAACATCTATGCCATATTGGGCTATACGGCCATACACAATTGTAGGCCAGATCAGTTAGGTGGTACAGCTCTATATTACTTCGATGAACTTGAATGTATTAAATCTACTTGCACTAGGGATGAATATGGTGAATATACATTTGCTAAATTTAAATCCAAAAACCTTTAACAGTTGGAGTAATCTACAGAGTACCTCACTCCATTATGTACTCTTTTAGTGAAACCCTAAAAAAACATGATAACCTACACTGAGATAAATAAACACCACCTGATACTTACAGGTGACTTCAACATAAACCTCATTCATGACCACGACCCACAAGTAACTGAATTCACAAACACTGAGCAACTGCTTACTTCTGCAAACTATAACAAAACCTACAAGAATCTCTGAGTCAAGTGCCTCATTACTTGACCATATCTGGAGAAACACTATATCCCCATTAAAAGCAGGCATAATCACAGATAACAACTCTGACCACTATCCCACCTTTCTCATAACCAACTTATGTAAATTGCCCCAGGACACAAGATCCCATTCCGTCTACATGACGAGTCATCTGTTAATAACTTTATTTCAGCATTAAGTAACAACGACTGGCAGAGTAAGCTAGCAGTCAACCTTGATATTGATGAATGTGTTAGTATTTTTTTACAAAAAAAAAAAAAAAAACGAAGCCTCTATAACAGGCATTTCCCTATAAAAACAAAGAAAATCACAGCAAAGAGACTAAACAGCCCCTGGCTTACAAACACCATCCTCAAATATATTGATAAAAAACATCTATATGAAAACCAGTACAGAATGGGTCTAATTACAAAGGATCTGACAAAACTATACTTGTCAATACATACTAATCTAATAAAGTCTAAAAAACTATTACAAAAACAGATTTTATGACATAAAAGGGGATATGAAAAAGACCTGGAAAACCCTATCTGAAATTCTAGGATCTAAAAAGCTGCCTCAAAACAGAGTGTTTAACTTAACAAAACCAGAAGAACCTCTCATCCAGCCAAAAGACACTGCCAACAAACTCAATGTCTTTTTCTCAACAGTAGTAACAAAGCTAGCAAACAAAATCCCAAACTTAAACACTCGGCCAAAAGACTACCTCACTGGTAACTACCCAAACACCCTATTACTAGCCCCAACTAACCCTGCTGAAATCTCGCTCATCATCAAAATACTAAAGAATAAGAGAGGAGACCTAAATAACTTACCACCATTCGTGTATAAAAAAGTTCCTCATTTGATGTCTCCAATTATTGCAACTCTTTTTAATAAATCCATTGAATCTTCCACCTTCCTATCATACACAAAAGGTTATACTCCTTCATAACATCACAAAGCATCTTAACCTCTGCCAGTTTGGCTTCAGGAGAAATATAAGCACAAATGACACAATAATAAAAATGCTGGACCTGCTATACACAGCACTGGAAAAAAAATGAATACCCACTTGGACTCTTTATCAACCTTAATAAAGCTTTTGGTAAAGTAGATCACAGCATCCTACTCTTCAAGCTTGACCTCTTCAAGGGGGGCTCCTTGGCGTGGTGAAGAGGCTCTTGGTCTGAGGAATTAGATCTTTTGGTCTCCTTCCTCAGATCAAACCTAATTACCCCCCAATCCCCCCTCTCCTATCCCATCCCTCTTTCCCTTCCTTCTTCCCCTCCCCATCTCCCCATCCCTCCCCTATCCCCTTCCTGTTTTCAGCCATAGGGATTCTCCCCACAGGCATTCTGGTTCCTAGGTAAGGGGAAGGGTACCATGGTCCATACCATTCCGTTGAGGTTCTTGGTGGTAGTGTAGTTTGCTGTGGAATCTGGATTGCCTGGCGATGTCCTGATCCCTCTCCTGTTTCCCGGGGGGGTGGCTTTGGGTGTCTTTTGGGTGACGGGTGTATCTCTGGAGGCTGTCTTTCAGATTCCGGGGGGTGGTGGCCAAAGGAGGTATGCTTTGTGGCAGGTGTCCGGCCGCCCTCTCTCTTGTCCACCGAGGTGGCTCGGCGGATGTGAGGTTGCTATCCCGGATTTCTGGTTTACTGGCATGAAGGGTAGGGTATGGCACGGGTTCCATGCCGCATCTGCACTACTTGCGGTGCTGAGGTCCTCTTGGGCGTGGAGGTGGATTTACAGCCCTTTCATTCCTTCTAGGAGCTATTCCTCCACGTTTCCCCCTTTTTTTATTCTTTTTTTTTTTTTTCTTTTTTAAAAAAAAAGAAAAAGAAGTAACCTAACCATGGAGTTCCCAATCCATTAACCTGCTACCCCCGGGACCCTTCCTGATACCGCACCCTGTTCCGACCCTGCCTCGTTATTGGACCACTCTTTGGACATTTCTAATACTCCTGTACATCTTGCTGGTGCTGTTTCGTCGCCTGCTTCAGGTACCGGGGTTTCGACTGACTCCTTCGATACGTCTGACCTCCGATCTTCTTTGACTATGCTTCCAACTTCTCCCTCTGTTCCTAATTCAAAATCTTTAGTTACACTTCTATGTCCCTGGAACAACACAGAAGACTTTCTGTTGGACAGGTAGCCTTTAATCCAGCGGAGAAGCCATCCTCCAACATCCATTTTGGCAAGTTCACTAATGATTACATGTCGGTTGGCAACATCAAAAGCAGATTTAAGGTCAAGGAAGGTAGTGTATGAGCTGTCAGTGTGCAGAGTGAGAAAGGTGGCTATACAATGATGCACACTCCTTCCATGCATGAAACCATGCAACCGGGGGGACAAAACTTGTTTAATTCTGTGCATGAGACGATTAAGAATCATCCTTTAGAATGTTTTACACAAGCAGCTAATAAGAGATATTGGGCGAAATGAGTTTTGTTGTTTGGGCTTTGGAATGAGAATAATTAGGCTGTTATATAATTCAAGTAAAGGATTACCTGGTACTCGACACAGCAATCTGAGTATGTTTTAAGTAATACCATCCTCACCAGGCGACGTGGAGTTGCCCTTAGTTAGTGCTGCATCAAGTTCAAAGTCAGTGAAAGGAATGTTACAGTCATCTTCCTTGCTGAGCATAAAACAAATCAGTCTCTCCCTTGCATCATATTTGTCCATTAATATCGCCTGTGTGGTACTGGGAAGATTGCCATAGTTAGACGTGGCAGCTCCAGCACTGACTAACTCATTCGCCCTATGTAAGAGATGAGGGTGCCCGATCTGACCAGTTCTGGTACCCTTAATTCTGTTTATGTGCCTCCATGAACGGCAAAGTGGGGTGTCAGCAAGAGAAAAGTGGACAGGGCTTCAAGACAGCAAAGGATGCTTCACCTTGCTCCTTTGCGGTAATACATCAGGTGATTTCAAGTGTAAGCCCATGGTTATTTATCGCTCTAAGAATACTCGTGCTTTAAAAAGTGTAGAAAAAAAACACCTTACACCAGCAACCACAAGTTAAGGTAAGAAATACCATTATTTCTGTTGCATTTATGTCAGCTGGGGAAGACCTAAAGCTGTCACCTGCCACCCCCGTCACTGCCCAGAACGATGGAATATGACAGGGAAACCCGTCCAATACGATGGCATATGACAGGGAAACCCGTCCTGAAAGATGGATATGACAAGAAATCTGTCCAGAACGACGGAATATGACAGAAAATCCACACCAGAACGACTGAATATGACAGGGGAACCCGTCCAGTACTATGGGATATGACAGGGAAACCCGTCCTGAAAGATGGAATATGACAGGGAAACCCGTCCCGAACGATGGAATATGACAGGGAAACCCGTCTAGAACGATGGAATATGACATGAAAACCCGTCCAGAACGATGGAATATGACAAGGACACCCGTCCAGAACGATGGAATATGACAGGGACACCCGTCCAGAACGATGGAATATGACAGGGAAACCCGTCCAGAACGATGGAATATTACAGGGAAACCCGTCCAGAACGATGGAATATGACGGGAATACCCGTCCAGAACGAATGAATATGACAGGGAAACCCGTCCAGAACGATGGAATATGACAGGGAAATCCGTCTAGAACGATGGAATATGACAGGAAAACCCGTCTAGAACGATGGAAAATAACAGTGACACCCGTCCAGAACGATGGAATATGACAGGAATACCCGTCCAGAACGAATGAATATGACAGGGAAAACCGTCCAGAACGATGAAATATGACAGGGACACCCGTCCAGAACGATGGAATATGACAGGAATACCCGTCCAGAACGATGGAATATGACAGGAATACCCGTCCAGAACGATGGAATATGACAGGAATACCCGTCCAGAACGATGGAATATGACAGGGACACCCGTCCAGAACGATGGAATATGACAGGAAACCCGTCCAGAACGATGGAATATGACAGGGACACCCGTCCAGAACGATGGAATATGACAGGAATACCCGTCCAGAACGATGGAATATGACAGGAATACCCGTCCAGAACGATGGAATATGACAGTGAAGCCCGTCCAGAACGATGGAATATGACAGGAATACCCGTCCAGAACGATGGAATATGACAGGAACCCGTCCAGAACGATGGAATATGACAGGGACACCCGTCCAGAACGATGGAATATGACAGGGAAACCCGTCCAGAACGATGGAATATACAGGAAAACCCGTCGAGAATGATGGAATATGACAGGGAATACCCGTCCAGAACGATGGAATATGACAGGAAACCCGTCAGAACGATGGAATATGACAGGAAATCCGTCAGAACGATGGAATATGACAGGAAACCCGTCTAGAACGATGGAATATGACACAGGAAACCCGTCAGAACGATGGAATATGACAGGAAACCCGTCAGAACGATGGAATATGACGGGAATCCGTCCAGAACGAATGAATATGACAGGGACACCCGTCCAGAACGATGGAATATGACAGGAATACCCGTCCAGAACGATGGAATATGACAGGAATACCCGTCCAGAACGATGGAATATTACAGGAATACCCGTCCAGAACGATGGAATATGACAGGAACACCCGTCCAGAACGATGGAATATGACAGGGAAACCCGTCCAGAACGATGGAATATGACAGGGACACCCGTCCAGAACGATGGAATATGACAGGAATACCCGTCCAGAACGATGGAATATGACAGGAATACCCGTCCAGAACGATGAAATATGACAGTGAAGCCCGTCCAGAACGATGGAATATGACAGGAATACCCGTCCAGAACGATGGAATATGACAGTGAAGCCCGTCCAGAACGATGGAATATGACAGGAATACCCGTCCAGAACGATGGAATATGAGAGGGACACCCGTCCAGAACGATGGAATATCACAGGAATACCCGTCCAGAACAATGGAATATGAAAGGAATACCCGTCCAGAACAATGGAATATGACAGGGAAACCCGTCCAGAACGATGGAATATGACAGGCAAACCCGTCCAGAACGATGGAATATGGCAGGGAAAAATGTCCACGACGATGGAATATGACAGGGAAATCCGTCCAGAACGATGGAATATGACAGGGAAACCCTTCCAGAACGATGGAATATGACATAAAACACGTCTTGAACGACAGAATATGACAGGGGAACCCGTTCAGTTGTGTCAGGCTGCTTATAAAGACCTCACTGGCTGTCTGCTGGGAAGGACGACAAGCTTGGGATGCACTTTGTGGTACAGTGTCCTTCCTCCCTCCCTTCCTACACGCTACTGTGCGTCACTCTGCAGTGCCTCCCACAGTGTGTGTGTGTACTCACCTATTTGTGGTTGCAAGTGTCGAGTCATAGCTCCTGGCCCCTCCTCTTCACTGATTGCTACTGGGTCCTCTCTCTCCCTGCTCCATGAGCTTCATCAAACCTCGTCTGAAAACTGCGTATGGTTAGTAAGTAAGTTTTTTCAGGTATACACAAATACAGTTACATAGATTATCATACATAGCAGCATATGTGTAGAGAACTTAGGATAACCCAAAAAGTCAGACAGAGTGACTTATTTCCATTGGGGTCTTCCACTACGACACTTTCTAGGCTATTCCACTTCCTGACAACTCTATGACTGAAGAAATACTTCCTAACATCTCTTTGACTCATAGGAGTCTTCAACTTCCAATTGTGACCAATTGTTTCTGTGTCCCATATCTGGAACCTCCTGTCTTTGTCCACCTTGTCAATTCCTCGCAGTATTTTATATTTTGTTATCATGTCTCCCCTGACCTTCGTGTCCTCCAGTGTAGTCAGTCCGATTTTCCTTAACCTTTCTTCGTAGAACAATCCCCTTAGCTCTGGGACCAGTCTTATTGCGAACCTTTCTCTAATTTCTTAACGTGCTTGACCAGGTGTGGATTCCGAACTGGCGCTGCATACTCCAGTATGGGCCTGACGTATATGGTGTACAGAGTCTTGAACGATTCCTTACTGAGGTATTGGAACGCTATTCTTTGGTTTGCCAGACGCCCGTATGCTGCAGCAGTTATCTGACTGATGTGCGTTGTGTACCTCAGGAGATGTGTTAGGTATTATGCTCACCCCAATATATATTTTTCCTTGAGTGAGGTTTGCAGTCTTTCTCCACCTAGACTATACTCTGTCTACGGTCTTCTTTGGCCTTCCCCGATTTCATGACTTCGCATTTGGTGGGGTTAAATTCAAGGAGCCAGTTGCTGGACCAGGCTTGTAGCCTGTCCAGGTTTCTTTGTAGTCCTGCCTGATCCTAGACCGATTTAATTCTCCTCATTAACTTCACTTAACTTGTTTGTTTGTACACATCATCTGCAAACAGGGACACTTTTAAGTCTACCCCTTACGTTATGTCATTCACATATACCAAAAACAGCACAGGTCCAAGGACTGACCCCTGTGGAACCCCGCTCTTCACAGGCGCCCACTCTGATACCTTGTCACGTACCATGACTCGTTGTTGCCTCCCTGTCAGATATTCTCTGATCCATTGCAGTGCCTTTCCTGTTACATGTGCCTGATCCTCTAGCTTTTGCATTAACCTCTTGTAAGGAACTGTCGAAGGCCTTCTTGCAGTCCAAAAAAATGCAGTCTATCCACCCTCTCTCTCGTGTTTTACTTCTGTTACTTTGTCATAAAACTCCAGTAGGTTTGTGGCACAGGATTTTCCTTCCCTGAAACCGTGCTGGTTGTCTTTTATAAGCTTGAGTCTTTATGGGTGCTCCACCACTCTCCTCCTGATGATCTTCTTCATGACTTTGCATAGTATACACGTCAGTGACACAGGTCACTTGGTTCTCCATGTTTCGGGACCCCCATGGGGCTTCAGGTTTTCCCAGTCAATCTCCTTTTGATTGAAATCACCCATAGCTAGTAACTTTGCTCTCCCCATGTGAGCTTTTCTGGCCACCTCGGCTAGTGTGTCTACCATTGCTCTGTTGTTCTCGTCATATTCTTCTCTTGGCCTCCTGCCGTTCTATGACAGGTTGTACATTACTGCAATTCCACCTTATGGCCCTCAGACTGGATTGTTCCTACTATGTAGCCCATTTCGCCCACTCCTTCCATTTCCTCAAATCCCCACCGGTTTTTAATGAGCAGTGCAACTCCTCCTCCCCCTCTGCTCCCTCTATGTTTCCTGAGGATTTGATATCCGATCTGGGGGGTACGTTGGGGATGGGGAAGCGGGAGACCTGATAAGGAACTATGGGTGGTTGCTGTGAAGGTGAAGTTTGTAATGAGGTGGGTGGCATGTGTTTTAGGTTAGAATGTTTGGTTGCAATAGTGTTGTCTTGGTTGGGGGGCTTCTGACCCACACAATCCTACAAGAAACAAGCACCCAGCCAAGCTAGGTGTGTTACTCTTGGTCCGAGGATATATATATATATATATATATATATATATATATATATATATATATATATATATATATATATATATATATATATATATATATATATATATATTCACATGCTCATATGCGTGCACATTTACACAAACACTTGAAGAGGTATGATAAAGCTCATGGAGCAGGGAGTGTGTGGACCAAGTAGCGACCAGTGAAGAGGCTGGGCCACGAGCTATAACTCGACCTCTGCAATCACAATTAGACGAGTACATGCTCACACGCACACACCGGCACACATGAACGTAAATAAGCACACAAACGCATGCACACACGCTAACACCATAACAAACACACAAATACCAACACAACACACATACATAAATACATATTTTGCTGCCTTAGAAATCTTGATCACTGTATTATTCATTAAGAGAGAGACGAGCACTGGACTTATTATTTCTGGAATAACGCAGCGACCGTAATCCACCTTGTTTTGTTGTAGATGTCATGGAAGACTGTTTAACACGCCAGGGATGGTGGCCATGATAGTACATGATGTGTCATAGGGTCGTGGTAAGGGAAAGTTTGAAGAACACGATCCATATATCGTTAAACCCAGGCTATAGACCCAGCCTTGGATAGCGAGGGAATTCTGATGAGCCATGGACCACACAAATACCCAAAATTATAAAACTCTAATTTGTCAATACTAGTAAGAACTGCAAAGGACTGCCAAGCGTGAGAAAATAATGATATAGAACTGTTTTTGTAATATTTCGTTTCTAAGTACTGCTTGATAGAGATACACCATACCCAAACACTGACAGCCAGCCAGTCCTCACCAACACTGACAGTCAGCCAGTCCTCACAAACACTGACAGCCAGCCAGTCCTCACAAACACTGACAGCCAGCCAGTCCTCACAAACACTGACAGCCAGCCAGTCCTCACAAACACTGACAGCCAGCCAGTCCTCACAAACACTGAGAGCCAGCCAGTCCTCACAAACACTGAGAGCCAGCCAGTCCTCACAAACACTGACAGCCAGCCAGTCCTCACAAACACTGACAGCCAGCCAGTCGTCATGCAGCGGGAATGATGATATCGATTAAAGACGATTTTCTGGTGTGCTGAGTAGATTCAGATACCATTTGGGCAACAGACAAAAATATGTGGGAAGTGTTTTCAAGGGAAACTTGACTTGCTGTGATCTCACATTGGAGAGACTGACGCTCTCGGGTGCCAAGGATCACTACTTTCATCTTAATTCACCGACGAAGAAGGGTTTGGAGGTTCTCCTTTGCATACAGGAAAGAAGTATGCAACTTTTAACCATAAAAGGAAAATTCTAATATTCAATATAACGGAAACAGTTATGATATCCTCGGCGGCAGAGATAAAGACATGAGGTCTTTGATGTTCATGGTAATTGCCGAGGGAAAGTATGAGAATTTAATGATATCTTGAAGAGGTGGGGAATTAGGCAATTTATCAAGCTTGCCAAATAATGCTTTTAATCCTCTTAGCGAACATTCATAATCGTGCTACTTGCTGTGTGAAACAATAGAAAAAAAGTCAATATTTCGCCCATGGATGGACTACAAAACGATGCCAATAAAAACAAATATGAAACAAGAAGTTACCTTCAACTTGAGTGAGTCGTCCCTCAGAGCTGTTAAGTCTCACTTGAGAAGTAAACAAGTCTTACTAATGTGAGTCGTCCCTCAGAGTTGTTAAGTCTCACTTGAGAAGTAAACAAGACTTACTAATGTGAGTCGTCCCTCAGAGTTGTTAAGTCTCACTTGAGAAGTAAACAAGACTTACTAATGTGAGTCGTCCCTCAGAGTTGTTAAGTCTCACTTGAGAAGTAAACAAGTCTTACTAATGCTTGAGTTTCTTCACTATACATCACCCATACAGGTTATACCCTCCAGTTAGAACTTCAGGGAAGTATCCCCAGTTATACCTTCCAGCAAGCACCTCAGAGAAGTATCCCCAGTTATACCCTCCAGTTAGAACTTCAGGGAAGTATCCCGTTATACCTTCCAGCAAGCACCTCAGAGAAGTATCCCCAGTTATACCCTCAGTTAGACACCTTCAGGGAAGTATCCTAGTTATACATCTCCAGCAGCACCTCGAGAAGTATCCAGTTTCCTCAGTCAGCACCTCAAGAAGTACCCAGTATACCTCCAGTCAGACTTCAGGAGTATCCAGTTATACCTTCACAAGACCTCAAGAAGTATCCCAGTTATACCTCAGTCAGCACCTCAGGAAGTATCCCAGTTATACCTCCAGTCAGCACCTCAGAGAGTATCCCAGTTATACCCTCCAGTCAGCACTTCAGGAAGTATCCCCAGTTATACCCTTCAAGTCAGCACCTCAGGAAGTATCCCCAGTTATACCTCCAGTCAGCACCTCAGAGAAGTATCCCAGTTATACCCTCCAGTCAGCACCTCAGAGAACTATCCCCAGTTATACCCTCCAGTCAGACCTCAGAGAAGTATCCCAGTTATACCACCAGTCAGCACCTCAGAAGTATCCCCAGTTATACCCTCCAGTCAGCACCTCAGAGAAGTATCCCCAGTTATACCCTCTAGTCAGCACCTCAGGAAGTATCCCAGTTATACCCTCCAGTCAGACCTCAGGAAGTATCCAGTTATACCCTCCAGTCAGCACCTCAGAGAAGTATCCCCAGTTATACCCTCCAGTCAGCACCTCAGGAAGTATCCCCAGTTATACCCTCAGTCAAGCACCTCAGGGAAGTATCCCCAGTTATACCCTCCAGTCAGAACCTCAGGAAGTATCCCAGTTATACCCTCCAGTCAGCACCTCAGGAAGTATCCCAGTTATACCCTCCAGTCAGACCTCAGGAAGTATCCCCAGTTATACCCTCCAGTCAGCACCTCAGGAAGTATCCCCAGTTATACCTCCAGTCAGAACCTCAGAGAAGTATCCCCAGTTATACCTCCAGTCAGCACCTCGGGAGAAGTATCCCCAGTTATACCCTCCAGTCAGCACCTCAGGGAAGTATCCCCAGTTATACCCTTCCAGTCAGCACCTCAGGAAGTATCCCCAGTTATACCTTCCAGTCAGCACCTCAGAGAAGTATCCCCAGTTATACCTCCAGTCAGCACCTCAGAAAGTATCCCCAGTTATACCCTCCAGTCAGCACCCAGGAAGTATCCCCAGTTATACCTTCCAGTCAGCACCTCAGGAAGTATCCCCAGTTATACCCTCCAGTCAGCACCTCAGGGAAGTATCCCCAGTTATACCCTCCAGTCAGAACCTCAGGGAAGTATCCCCAGTTATACCCTCCAGTCAGCACCTCAGAGAAGTATCCCCAGTTATAACCTCAAGTCAGAACCTCAGAGAAGTATCCCCAGTTATACCCCCAGTCAGCACCTCAGGAAGTATCCCCAGTTATACCTCAGTCAGCACCTCAGGAAGTATCCCCAGTTATACCTCCAGTCAGAACCTCAGGAAGTATCCCCAGTTATACCTCCAGTCAGAACCTCAGGAAGTATCCCAGTTATACCCTACAACGGATCGATCTCACAGTCAGCACCTCAGGGAAGTATGAGTTAACCCTCCAGTCAGCACCTCAAGAGTTCCCCAGTTATACCCTCAGTCAGAACTAGGAGTATCCCAGTTATACCCTCCAGTCAGCACTCAGAAGACCAGTTTTCATGAGAGTAGTATCCCAGAACTTCCAGTCAGCACCTCAGAGAAGTATCCCCAGTTATAACCTCAAGTCAGAACCTCAGAGAAGTATCCCCAGTTATAACCTCAAGTCAGAACCTCAGGAAAGTATCCCCAATTATACCCTCCAGTCAGCACCTCAGGGAAGTATTTCCAGTTATACCTTCCTGTCAGCACCTCAGGAAAGTATCCCCAATTATACATTCCAGTCAGCACCTCAGGGAAGTATCTCCATTTATACCTTCCTGTCAGCACCTCAGGAAAGTATCCCCAATTATACATTCCAGTCAGCACCTCAGGGAAGTATCCCCTGTTATTCCTTCCAGTCAGAACCTCAGGGAAGTATCCCCAGTTATACCCTCCAGTCAGCACCTGAGGGAAGTATCCCCAGTTATAACCTCAAGTCAGAACCTCAGAGAAGTATCCCCAGTTATAGCCTCCAGTCAGAACCTCAGAGAAGTATCCCCAGTTATAACCTCAAGTCAGAACCTCAGAGAAGTATCCCCAGTTATAGCAAACATCGAACTTAAACTAAAGGAATCTTACAGGAATCAAGAAACGCGGGAAGAACTAAAAGCCATAAATGAAATTGAAAGAAACCCGAAGTATTTCTTTTCTTATGCCAAATCAAAGTCGAGAACAACAACCAGTACTGGGCCCCTACTTAAACGAGATGGGTCCTACACAGATGACAGCAAGGAAATGAGTGAGTTACTAAAGTGTCAGTATGACTCAGTTTTTAGCGAGCCGCTAACCATACTGAAAGTCGAAGACCTAAATGATTTTTTTATGAGAGTGCCACAGAACTTGACAGACGCATGCCTATCTGACATCACCCTGACGCCAAATGACTTCGAAAAGGCGATAAATGACATGCCCATGCACTCCGCTCCAGGCCCAGACTCATGGAACTCCGTGTTCATCAAGAACTGCAAGAAGCCCCTATCACGTGCTTTTAACATCCTATGGAGAGGGAGCATGGACACTGGGGTCGTCCCACAGTTACTAAAAACAACAGACATAGCCCCACTCCACAAAGGGGGCAGTAAAGCAATAGCAAAGAACTACAGACCAATAGCGCTAACGTCGGGGGGGTTGGAGAAGGGGGGTGAGGTTAGAGTAGGGAGTATGAGAGGTTTTGTGTGGGTGGGGGGTGGGGTTTTAGGTGTGTGTGTCTAGAGGTTGGTGGTGGGGGTTTTGGCTTTTGTGTGTGAGTGGTTGGTACGAGAGAGGGAGGTTCAGGGGTTGGGGACGGGTGGGGTTTCGCTTTCAGTTTCGGTTGGCGGTTAGGGGTTGTACCCTTGGTAGTCCTGTTTAATACGATTTAATGGTCAGGTTGCGAGGTGGTTAAAGTTTTTTTTGTTAATGAACGGTAGCGACTTTAACCATGTAACCAATTTAGAGGCATAGGTAATGGTACTATCCCTGTTATTATGCATTTATGTATTATATTTTTGGCATTTCTTACATGTTTTGTTTTAGTAGTGAAGTTGTAGATGAATGGTTCAGAGAACCGACAAGTTATAAATTAGACACATATGCAACACTTGGGTATCTTTATTGAGGAAACGTTTCGCCACACAGTGGCTTCATCAGTCCAATACAAAGTAGAAAGGTGTAAGGAGAGGAGGAGTTTGAGGTAATCAGTCCCTCGGCCTGGAGTCGATGTGTTCAGTCCATCAATCATGTAGGAAGTACAGCACAAGGCCGTAGAGGTGACTTATATACTGTAGTCAGGTGAGGTGAAGCAGCAGGAGGCGGCGTCATAGTGGTACCATCCACTAGTGGAAGTAGGTCTTCGTCCAGAGGCTGGACAAGTATTGATACAAATAAATTCTTCAACACTTGTCTGACAACCTTCACAGTAGACTACTCCACTCGTGATGTACTTCCACTGTGTGTACTTCCCTGTGCTGTACTTCCTAGTGCTGTACTTCCTAGTGTGTACAATAATCCCTGTGCTGTACTTCCTGTGCTGTACTTCCACTAGTGCTGTACTTCCCTGTGCTGTACTTCCCATGTGACTTTGTACTTCCACTAGTGCTGTATTCCCTGTGCTGTACTTCCACTAGTGTGTCTTCCCTGTGCTGTACTTCCACTAGTGATGTACTTCCTCTAGTGATGTACTTCCACTAGTGATGTACTTCCTGTGCTGTACTTCCCTGTGCTGTACTTCCACTAGTGCTGTACTTCCCTGTGCTGTACTTCCCTGTGCTGTACTTCCCTGTGCTGTACTTCCACTAGTGCTGTACTTCCCTGTGCTGTACTTCCCTGTGCTGTACTTCCGCTAGTGCTGTACTTCCCTGTGCTGTACTTCCCTGTGCTGTACTTCCCTGTGCTGTACTTCCACTAGTGATGTACTTCCCTGTGCTGTACTTCCACTAGTGCTGTACTTCCCTGTGCTGTACTTCCCTGTGCTGTACTTCCCTGTGCTGTACTTCCCTGTGCTGTACTTCCACTAGTGCTGTACTTCCCTAGTGCTGTACTTCCCTGTGCTGTACTTCCCTGTGCTGTACTTCCCTGTGCTGTACTTCCCTGTGCTGTACTTCCACTAGTGCTGTACTTCCCTGTGCTGTACTTCCACTAGTGCTGTACTTCCCTGTGCTGTACTTCCCTGTGCTGTACTTCCACTGTGCTGTACTTCCACTGGATGCTCCTGTGCTTCCACTAGTGCTGACTTCCTAGTGCTTACTTCCCTGTGCTGTACTTCCCTGTGCTGTACTTCCACTAGTGCTGTACTTCCCTGTGCTGTACTTCCCTGTGCTGTACTTCCCTGTGCTGTACTTCCCTGTGCTGTACTTCCCTGTGCTGTACTTCCCTGTGCTGTACTTCCCTGTGCTGTACTTCCCTGTGCTGTACTTCCCTGTGCTGTACTTCCCTGTGCTGTACTTCCCTGTGCTGTACTTCCCTGTGCTGTACTTCCCTGTGCTGTACTTCCCTGTGCTGTACTTCCCTGTGCTGTACTTCCCTGTGCTGTACTTCCCTGTGCTGTACTTCCCTGTGCTGTACTTCCCTGTGCTGTACTTCCAACATGATTGATGGACTGAACACATCGACTCCAGGCCGAGGGACTGATTACCTCAAACTCCTCCTCTCCTTACAACTTTCTACTTTGTATTGGACTGATGAAGCCACTGTGTGGCGAAACGTTTCCTCAATAAAGATACCCAAGTGTTGCATATGTGTCTAATTTATAGTAGTGAAGTTGTTATAAGTTTGTAAAGTTTCATGTTTTGTGATAGGGAGATGGTGCCTATGGTTGGGTTTTGATATGAGTGTCTTCTGGTACTATGAGTGAGTTTTGGCTTTCAAATGTTTATGGTAATGCCTTGAAATGTTTTATAATTTTGATTTGGTTTTGATTCCGAGTCGGGTGTAATGATGGTATGTTTTTTGTGTTTAATAGGATGTTTTCTCATGTTGGACATAACCTATTATATTGATATCATGTCTGTATTTGTGTGTAATGTTATGTTCTGGTTTAACCTGTTGCCTTTGCAGTGTTGGGGCAAATGCAAGTGGTCAGGATACATGGGTTTGTTTTGTTATGCCCGGGTGGAGGGCAAGTCTAATGTACAGTATTCATAGTTGGGGCTTATTTAGTTTTTTTTCTTCTTTTTAGTTAAGTTTAGGTGTGTATTGCTAGTGGCAGTATGTTTCAGACGTTTTAGGACTGAGTTTCGTCTGTTCTGGGAAGCTGACAATGGTGCTTCAAGTAGTGTGGCAGAGATATTTTGTTCTTTTCATGTTTTTTGTGGTGTGGGTTATGGATTCATTATTAGTGTCCTTTTTGTGTGAGGTTTTATCATTATGCGGTTAATGCATAATTAAGGGTTATGTTATACGTGTTATTAATTCAGGTATGTAAGGTTCAATGATAGGCCAATATTTATTATGTTTGTATAATATTTTGTGCATATATGTGTTGGTTCTGAGGTTTCTAGGTTATATGTTGTACGATGTTTGATATATTGAGTTGTCGTAATCTCTATTGTTGTCGTTAGTTTTATTTTGTTGGAGAATGTGATATGTAGTCATGTGTTTTGTACATAATGTTCTTAAACGAAATATGGAAAATCAATAAAGTACTTGGTTGTGATGGGTTTTACGTGCATGTATAGTCAAGATGTATGTTGAAGAATTACATGTTCTTAGCACGGTATGTAATTGTTTCATGCTCTATTATATTAAAGGCTTTATTTAAACACCTTTTGCACACATCTACGAATATTGTGTAAGCATGGAAGCTTGTGCGAAAGTTTTCACCTCATCAAATACTTATTCTTTTTGGAGGTATAATTTAAACCTTGCTATTTCATATGCCATAATGTTAAATCCTTTCATTTAAAAATGATAATTTCTGTACAATATAGAGATTACTGTATGAGGTTCAAACGTAAAGTGTTATGTATATGTTGTAAGTTGTTTAAGATAATTGTTTGTGTGTTCCTTATGCATGGTGTTTTTTTTCCCGAACTGGAGTAGAGTTCGAGCTGTGTTATTGTTATTGATGTATATTTCTCCATGTTTGTACCTCTATGTACAATTAAAAAAAAAAATTACACAACCCAGGGCAGCATGGGTTTAGAGAAGGTCGATCCTGTCTGTCCCAACTACTGGACCACTACGACAAGGTCCTGGATGCTCTAGAAGACAAACAGAATGCAGATGTTATATACACAGACTTTGCAAAAGCCTTTGACAAGTGTGACCATGGTGTAATAGCAAACAAAATGCGTGATAAAGGAATAACAGGAAAAGTTGGTAGATGGATCTATAATTTCCTAACAAATAGAACACAAATAGTAGTAGTCAACAGAGTAAAGTCTGAGGCGGCTACGGTGAAAATCTCTGTTCCACAAGGCACAGTACTCGCTCCCATCCTGTTCCTCATCCTCATATCAGACATAGACAGGGATATAAGCCACAGTGCCGTGTCTTCCTTTGCAGATGACACCCGAATCTGCACGACAGTGTCCACCATTGAAGACACTGCAAGACTCCAAGCAGACATAAACCAAATCTTTAAATGGGCTGCAGAAAACAATATGAAGTTCAATGATGAGAAATTTCAATTACTCGGATATGGAAAACGTGAGGAAATTAAAATTTCATCGGAGTATAAAACAAATTACAACCACACAATAGGGCGAAAAACTAATGTCAAAGACCTGGGAGTGATCATGTCAGAGGATCTCGCCTTCAAGGACCATAACACTGTAGCAATCGTATCTGCTAGAAAAATGACAGGATGGATAATGAAAACTTTCAAAACCAGGGATGCCAAGCCCATGTTGACACTTTTCAGGTCGCTTGTTCTATCTAGGCTGGAATATTGCTGCACACTAACTGCACCTTTCAAGGCAGGTGAAATTGCTGACCTAGAAAATGTGCAGAGAACCTTCACCGCACACATAACTGCGATAAACCACCTCAATTACTGGGAACGCTTGAAGTTCCTAAACCTGTACTCTCTAGAACGCAGGCGGGAGAGATACATTATTATATACACATGGAAAATTCTCGAGGGCTGAGTACCAAACTTGCACACAAAAATCACTCCCTACAAAAGCAAAAGACACGGCAGGCGATGTAACGTCCCCCCAATGAAGAGCAGGGGTGCCACTAGCACGTTGAGGGACAACACAATAAGTGTCAGGGGCCCAAGACTGTTCAACTGCCTCCCAGCATACATAAGGTGATTACCAAACAAACCTCTGGCTGTCTTCAAGCAGGCACTGGACAGGCACCTAAAGTCGGTACCTGACCAGCCAGGCTGTGGTTCATATGTTGGACTGAGTGCGGATAGCAGTAACGGCCTGGTTGATCAGGCCCTGATCCAACATGAGGCCTGGTCACAGAACCCTCAATATATAATTTATAATTTTTGTGATTAAATAAAAGACTACTTGATTATGTCACATAAATAATTCTCAGGGGTAAGATTATCATTCTAACACTGTCTTAACAGTATAATCTTCATGGTGGGGACAGTGGAAGGAAGATTATCATCCTTACACTGTCTTAACAGTATAATCTTCATGGTGGGGACAGTGAAAGCAAGATTATCATCCTTACACTGTCTTAACATGATAATCTTCATGGTGGGGTCAGTGAAAGCAAGATTATCATCCTTACACTGTCTTAACAGGATAATCTTCATGGTGGGGACAGTGAAAGCAAGATTATCATCCTTACACTGTCTTAACATGATAATCTTCATGGTAGGGTCAGTGAAAGCAAGATTATCATCCTTACACTGTCTTAACATGATAATCTTCATGGTGGGGTCAGTGAAAGCAAGATTATCATCCTTACACTGTCTTAACAGGATAATCTTCATGGTGGGGACAGTGAAAGCAAGATTATCATCCTTACACTGTCTTAACAGTATAATCTTCATGGTGGGGTCAGTGAAAGCAAGATTATCATCCTTACACTGTCTTAACAGGATAATCTTCATGGTGGGGACAGTGAAAGCAAGATTATCATCCTTACACTGTCTTAACATGATAATCTTCATGGTGGGGTCAGTGAAAGCAAGATTATCATCCTTACACCGTCTTAACATGATAATCTTCATGGTGGGGACAGTGAAAGCAAGATTATCATCCTTACACTGGCTTAACATGATAATCTTCATGGTGGGGTCAGTGAAAGCAAGATTATCATCCTTACACTGTCTTAACATGATAATCTTCATGGTAGGGTCAGTGAAAGCAAGATTATCATCCTTACACTGTCTTAACATGATAATCTTCATGGTGGGGACAGTGAAAGCAAGATTATCATCCTTACACTGTCTTAACATGATAATCTTCATGGTAGGGTCAGTGAAAGCAAGATTATCATCCTTACACTCACTTAACAGGATAATCTTCATGGTACACTGAAACTATGATAATCAGCCTTTTTACCATCTCAAATCTTACTAATATTAGCAAGATAATTTCCACTGAACTGTTAAACTATTAACATCCTTACAGTTTTCACATAATTCTCTGGGTACAGTGAAACTAGCATTATCATCCTCTGGTTGTCTTAACATGATAATTTCCTGGTAATACACAAAGTAAATTTATCATTCTTTCTCTGTCCTAAATGATAATCACCTTAAGATGACGGTGCATGATGCGTGAATGACTGCCTAGGACCAGGTGGTGCTAGGACCAGGTGGTGCTAGGACCAGGTGGTGCTAGGACCAGGTGGTGCTAGGACCAGGTGGTGCTAGGGACCAGGTGGTGCTAGGGACCAGGTGGTGCTAGGACCAGGTGGTGCTAGGACCAGGTGGTGCTAGGACCAGGTGGTGCTAGGACCAGGTGGTGCTAGGACCAGGTGGTGCTAGGACCAGGTGGTGCTAGGGACCAGGTGGTGCTAGGGACCAGGTGGTGCTAGGACCAGGTGGTGCTAGGGACCAGGTGGTGCTAGGACCAGGTGGTGCTAGGACCAGGTGGTGCTAGGACCAGGTGGTGCTAGGGACCAGGTGGTGCTAGGACCAGGTGGTTCTAGGGACCAGGTAGTGCTAGGACCAGATGGTGCTAGGGACCAGATGGTGCTAGGGACCAGGTGGTGCTTGGGACCAGGTTATGCTAGGGACCAGGTGGTGCTAGGGACCAGGTGGTGCTAGGACCAGGTGGTGCTAGGACCTGGTGGTGCTAGGATCAAGTGGTGCCAGGTCCCAGATGGTGCTAGGGACCAGGTGGTGCTAGGGACCAGGTGGTGCTAGGACCAGGTGGTGCTAGGGACCAGGTGGGGCTAGGGACCTGGTGGTGCTAGGATCAAGTGGTGCCAGGTCCCAGATGGTGCTAGGGACCAGGTGGTGATAGGGACCAGGTTGTGCTAGGACCAGGTGGTGCTAGGGACCAGGTGGTGCTAGGACCTGGTGGTGCTAGGATCAAGTGGTGCCAGGTCTCAGATGGTGCTAGGGACCAGGTGGTGCTAGGGACCAGGTGGTGCTAGGACCAGATGGTGCTAGGGACCAGGTGGTGCTAGGGACCAGGTGGTGCCAGGACCAGGTGGTGCTAGGGACCAGGTGGTGCTAGGGACCAGGTGGTGCCAGGTCCCAGATGGTGCTAGGGACCAGGTGGTGCTAGGACCTGGTGGTGCTAGGATCAAGTGGTGCTAGGTCCCAGATGGTGCTAGGGACCAGGTGGTGCTAGGGACCAGATGGTGCTAGGGACCAGATGGTGCTAGGGACCAGATGGTGCTAGGACCAGCACGTGCTAGGGACCAGGTGGTGCTAGGACCAGATGGTGCTAGGGACCAGGTGGTGCTAGGGACCAGGTGGTGCTAGGACCAGCCGGTGCAAGGGACCATTTGGTGCTAGGACCAGATGGTGCTAGGGACCAGGTGGTGCTAGGGACCAGGTGGTGCTAGGACCAGCCGGTGCTAGGGACCAGGTGGTGCTAGGACCAGATGGTGCTAGGGACCAGGTGGTGGAAGGACCTGGTGGTGCTAGGATCAATTGGTGCCAGGTCCCAGATGGTGCTGAGGCGCAGCTGGTGCTGTGGTTGACTTCTGTCAGCTGGTGCTGAGGCGCAGCTGGTGCTGTGGTTGACTTCTGTCAGCTGGTGCTGAGGCGCAGCTGGTGCTGTGGTTGACTTCTGTCTACTGTATCATTGTTAGAAACTCTTGTTAAAAGTATTTTTGTGAACAATTTTTTTGTTAGAAACTTTTTGTTATAATAACTTTAGTTAGAAATGTTTGTTTGAAACCCTTGACAAAAATAACTATTTTCTCAAACACTTATTTAAAAACTTTGCTAGAAATCACTTTCCGCGAAAATCATTTTCCGCGAAAATAACTTTCCGCGAAAATAACTTTCCGCGAAAATAACTTTCCGCGAAAATAATTTTCCGCGAAAATAACTGTCCGCGAAAATAACTGTCCGCGAAAATAACTGCGAAAATAACTCCGCGAAAATCACTTTCCGCGAAAATAACTTTCCGCGAAAATCACTTTCCGCGAAAATCACTTTGTTTAGAAACACTTTTGGAAGAATACATTTGCAAGCAACACTTGTCCGCAACATTTTTGACCACACTTGCTTCTGCAGTTGGTCTGCAACATTGTTATGTCACAAACCCTTAGTCCACAACACTTAGTCCCAACACTTCAGTCCACAACACTTTAGTCAAACACTTAGTCCACAACACTTTAGTCCACAAACACTTAGTCTGCAAACTTCAGTCCACAACACTTAGTCCGCAACACTTCAGTCCACAACACTTTAGTCCGCAACACTCCAGTCCACAACACTTGTCCACAACACTTTAGTCTGCAACACTTCAGTCCACAACACTTTAGTCTGCAACACTTCAGTCCACAACACTTTAGTCCACAACACTTCAGTGCACAACACTTTAGTCCACAACACTTCAGTCCACAACACTTTAGTCCGCAACACTTCAGTCCACAACACTTTAGTCCGCAACACTTCAGTCCACAACACTTTAGTCCACAACACTTTAGTCCGCAACACTTCAGTCCACAACACTTTAGTCCGCAACACTTCAGTCCACAACACTTTAGTCCGCAACACTCCAGTCCACAACACTTGTCCACAACACTTTAGTCTGCAACACTTCAGTCCACAACACTTTAGTCTGCAACACTTCAGTCCACATCACTTTAGTCCACAACACTTCAGTGCACAACACTTTAGTCCACAACACTTCAGTCCACAACACTTTAGTCCGCAACACTTCAGTCCACAACACTTTAGTCCGCAACACTAGTACGCAAAACAAGCTTAAAGTTGTTTAGCCATCAACATCTATGTTAGAGTTAATATACACCGCACTTGAGAAGAAAGAAGTTCCGCTGGGAATCTTCATAGACCTACGCAAAGCATTTGATACAGTCGACCATGATTTATTGCTCACAAAATTAGCGCACTATGGTATTAGGGGGCACCCCCTCAACTACCTAAAGTCGTACCTTAGCAACAGAAGCCAGTACGTGTACACAAATGGAGAGAACTCTTCCACACAACAAATTACAATCGGTGTCCCTCAAGGTAGTGTCCTGGGGCCACTCCTATTCCTCATTTACATAAACGACCTACCGAATGCATCACAACTACTCAAACCCATTTTATTTGCAGATGACACAACATATGTCTTCTCTCACCCAAATCCAGTCATACTAGCCAACACAGTTAATGCCGAATTGCAGAAAATATCAACATAGATGAAGACAAATAAGCTTACTCTCAATACTGACAAGACCTACTTCATTCAGTTTGGAAACAAAGCCACAAATGTTCCACTTAACATAACGCTCAATGGTTCACCCATCACAAGACTCACAGAGGGAAAATTCCTAGGAATCCACCTTGACAGTAGTCTTAAATTCCAAACACACATACAACAAATTTCCAAGAAAATCTCAAAGACAGTAGGTATATTATCTAAGATACGTTATTATGTGCCACAACCAGCTCTCATTGCACTATATCATTCTCTTATCTACCCTTATCTCACCTATGGAATCTGTGCATGGGGCTCAACAACATTAAATCACCTTAGACCACTCATAACACAGCAAAAGGCTGCAGTCAGGATGATAACAAATTCCCACTCTAGACAGCATACTCCACCTATATTCAGAACCTTAAAACTACTCACCATAAAAAATATTCATACCTATTCATGTGCCTTCTACATACATAAAACTCTTCATGCTAATATCAACCCTCCGCTCAAAATTCTCCTCAACAACTTTAATAGGTCCCACGACCACGACACAAGACACAGATCACTATTTGACATACCCCGAGTCCATACTAACCAATGTAAAAATTCTATGCACATAAAGGGCCCCAGAATCTGGAATTCATTACCAGTAAATATTAAGTTAACCTTGTCGGAAAATCAATTCAAGACTCTTCTCAAAAATCACCTACTCACCCTATACTAAATACTCATACTGTAACAAACTTTCAAACCCAATGTTATTTTACTTAAGATAATCTCAATTTTATATGTCATCCTCCTTAACACTTGTTGCAATTTCATATCATCATATTGTCATTTAAAATATTATAGTATCATCATTTTGTTAATTTGAAATAAAATATATAACTAGAAGAAACTCAATAAATTTTTCTAGTATTGTTATTATACTAGTATAGCATCAACATACTGTAACTTGAAATAAAATATACAACTTTTTTTTTTTTTTTATTTTATTTATAAACTGTAAGTGTACATATACAATAAACAGAGCGCCAACATGCATACAACATAACAAAGCAATTACTTAACATATAATCAACACGTAAACAAAGAACCCGTCATCACATAATAGAAACCTGTGCCACGTACAATTAAACCTTATTCACCCACATACATCGAAGTTAGAAAGGTACATTATATACATTGGATAACAAGTCTTGCATGTAATATATCCAGTTGTTAAGATGCATAATATATATGATATCTATATGAAACAGACTCTGTACATAAAAACCGTTATCATAGCACCATAAGCATAACGCTCACATAGGTCCACACAACCCCGCCTGTTACCATATAAGTTTAATCCAACAATTATATACTGTATATTATTAATCCTACAAGTATATCCTGTATATCACAAGAACACTGAAAACAACCATCTACATAATGTATATACACAATAAATTAATATCTTGCCTTCACGGAATGACAAACCATCCACATATAGACGACTCTATCGTCATTACATTACATTGCCATTGGTATCCCTGGATACCACCGCTATCCCTCCCACTCCCCACCCCCCTTCCCACCACCTTCACCTCACGTAACAGGGAATAGAACAGACTTTAGATATACATAATTATTTTCTATCACCTGATGCAACAGGCTAAAAATACTTGCTCCAAAACACCATGGATCTACGTACTACATTACTATCTGCACTTTAATCTACAGATTTCCACACCAAAACTATGTGGACACTGAACTCAACTTCTCTGGTAATTATAGCCATGGCTTTCACCTCGCTCATGACTTTCATACATTTTTAACACAAAATAAGGTTAATCAATCCTTATCCACATACACGTACATTATCTTCTTCATATCCTCATCATTGCCTCTAGATAAGCCCCCTTTAATTCACCCCTTGAAGTATATGAACAAAAGTGAATAAAGCATGATAAAGAAAATGATACCCCTATCCAGTCACCCCCGTCTCCCCACCCCTCTCTCATTCTTTCGCTACCCACCTCTATGCACCCCACCCTCCACAAAAACGTCATGCGTCCCCCGTGACATACATTGCTTGAGTCACCCGTCACCTCACCCCCCACGATTCTAACCATCTTTCTCAACGCCAAACATACCCTATCTACCCTTTCATTCACCACTTCTTCCACCTGCAGACAAGCCCATTTAAGAGAATCCCTCACCTCGCCCCTAGTAAACCCCTAATCGTCATATTCCTATAACTTTCCGAGAAAAGGACATCCCAGGACCTCCCATAAATTACCCTATTCCTACATCTTGTGCGGTACATGCTACCCGCTATGGCCCTAATCCGCACATCCCCCGGCACCTCCCTCATCACCCATGACACATACAGGAAATCCACCATGACATACAACAACGCCCGCCTCTCGGCCCCACCCACACCCCCAATATCCAAACTCAAAGCCTGTAATGTCTGTATACCCCCCTCCCAACATACGAATGACCCTCCCAATCCACACCCTTACAGTATTCAAACTTTCACAGAAGTAAATGGCATGATAAGCTGTTTCCTCCATTCTACACCTGCCACATGCCAGAGCCCCTACCAATCCCATCTTAAACAGTATAGCCTTTGAAGCTACCACTCCATGCAAGAACCTAACGATCACCTCCCTTACCTTCGCCCTCAATTTCATCTTAGTCAACCCCCCCATATCCCCTCCCAGTCATACACCACATACTCTGCAACCCCCACTATTACTTCCCTTGCCTCCCCTACCTTCCCCAATACAATTGCCCGTACCCTCCCAGGTTCCCTCACTGCTAATAACCACCGCAACCAATCCTCACATTGCTTCAATTCCTTCCCCTTCCACCACCTTCGCAGGTCTTTCATCACCCTGCCCACCTTACACCCCCTCTCCCCACCTGTCCTCACATAACATTGCTTCACATACATGCACCTCACTCTTGTGTCTATTGATATCACCCCAATCCCCCTAACCTCACTCTTTTCATCACCACTTCCTTACATAACCAATGTTTACCATAACCCCATACATACCGTAAGACCTTTTTTTCCAAATCCCTCACATCCTCCATCATCAACGGGAATACTGCTGCAGTATGCCATAATCTACTATACACAATCGTATTCACGACAATCACACGCTGCTGCAAAGCTAGATCCCCGGGCCTCCATCCCCCCATCCTAAGCATAGCCCCTCCCACCACATCTAACGAATTAACTCTCCTAGCCTCCTGAGTGTCATTCATATAAACAATCCCACAAATCTTTAACCGCTCCACCACTGGCCACCCGTACCTCGCCCCCAGACCCCCTCCCACCCAATTACCTACCTCCAACAACTTAGACTTGGCACATCCTCTTCCCTCACCCCCCTCCCGCACCCCTTCCGCAACCAGGCTATAAAAGGGGTTCTGTAGACATGCAAACAGGATTTGCAACACAGGGCACCCCTGTCGCAAACCCTTTCCCATCCTAACTTCTTTCCCTATATGTCCATTGATTTGCACTCTCACACACGCGTCCGCATACAACGTTTCTGCCCAACCTACTATTTCCTCTCCTCTCCACCTCTTCTCAGAGGACGGTGACGACCACGTCTTCCCAGAGGACGGTGACGACCACGTCTTCCCAGAGGACGGTGACGACCACTTCTTCGCAGAGGAAGCTGACGACCACCTCTTCCCAGATAACCCTCACATGCTCCCAAAGGACATGTACTACCCACACACTCATACACACACACACAGACACACTCACACTCACACACACATACACACACACATACACACACATACACACACACACACACACACGTAAACAAACTATAGGTAAAATATTTGAATATTACCACACGTTGCCTATGACAAAATGTTCCCAGGGGACGCTTGCGACCACGTCTTCCCAGAGGACGCCTAAGACCACCTCTTCCTAGACGACAATGACGACCACGTCTTCCCAGAGGACGGTGACGACCACTTCTTTCCATGGGTTGTTTGAGTTACTTAATGATGTTATAAGTAAGCAATACCATCAGTTTCACCTGACTCAGATTTTCTACTATATATTATTTATTTTTTAATTATTTACTTATATAATTATATACCTCCTCTCTTGTTCTTAGTCATACTTCTAATCTGAAATTCCTGTGCACCTTTTATTCTCTTTTCTCCCCTCTCTTCTTTCATTATTTCTGAAAATAAGATATTTACCTTTTGTGCAAATTGTGAGACCCACAGCCTGGGAGAGGCTGATAAAAAGACCCACAGCCTGGGATAGGCTGATAAAAAGACCCACAGCCTGGGAGAGGCTGATAAAAAGACCCACAGCCTGGGAGAGGCTGATAAAAAGACCCACAGCCTGGGAGAGGCTGATAAAAAGACCCACAGCCTGGGAGAGGCTGATAAAAAGACCCACAGCCTGGGAGAGGCTGATAAAAAGACCCACAGCCTGGGAGAGGCTGATAAAAAGACCCACAGCCTGGGAGAGGCTGATAAAAAGAACAACAGCCTGGGAGAGGCTGATAAAAAGAACAACAGCCTGGGAGAGGCTGATAAAAAGACCCACAGCCTGGGAGAGGCTGATAAAAAGAACAACAGCCTGGGAGAGGCTGATAAAAAGACCCACAGCCTGGGAGAGGCTGATAAAGACCCACAGCCTGGGAGAGGCTGATAAAAAGACCCACAGCCTGGGAGAGGCTGATAAAAAGACCCACAGCCTGGGAGAGGCTGATAAAAAGACCCACAGCCTGGAAGAGGCTGATAAAAAGACCCACAGCCTGGGAGAGGCTGATAAAAAGAACAACAGCCTGGGAGAGGCTGATAAAAAGACCCACAGCCTGGGAGAGGCTGATAAAAAGAACAACAGCCTGGGAGAGGCTGATAAAAAGACCCACAGCCCGGGAGAGGCTGATAAAAAGATCCACAGCCTGGGAGAGGCTGATAAAAAGACCCACAGCCTGGGAGAGGCTGATAAAAAGACCCACAACCTGGGAGAGGCTGATAAAAAGACCCACAGCCTGGGAGAGGCTGATACAAAGAACAACAGCCTGGGAGAGGCTGATAAAAAGAACAACAGCCTGGGAGAGGCTGATAAAAAGACCCACAGCCTGGGAGAGGCTGATAAAAAGAACAACAGCCTGGGAGAGGCTGATAAAAAGAACAACAGCCTGGGAGAGGCTGATAAAAAGAACAACAGCCTGGGAGAGGCTGATAAAAAGAACAACAGCCTGGGAGAGGCTGATAAAAAACCCCACAGCCTGGGAGAGGCTGATAAAAAGAACAACAGCCTGGGAGAGGCTAATGAAAAGAGTCCAATGAAAAATATTTGGATTTCTTCCTTAAGGCATTTGATTACTTCACTTTGCCCACCACCTTCATATTTTTGTTTTATCAATAGTTATTTTTTATTACATAAGATGGTACACAAGGTTTTATTAATTCATTGTTGGTACAAAGATGTCATATACAATACGTATTATTATAAGAGGGGAGCGCTAAAACCGTAGGGATTATTCAGCGCCTGTGTGTGGGGGGAAAGGTATTTAGGCTCGATTCAGGGAACTGAAGCACAGATCCAATTCCCTAGATCAAGAGCCCCTCAGCAGCGTCAAGGGGGGCAATATGTATTGTATCCCTTGAGGGGATACAATACATATTGCTACGTGTTAGTCATAATTTACACTTTAGAAATACACAGTATCAACATTCTTATGTCCAGTAATTAAGATGTGAATATTACTCCGGTGTTGGAGATTTTAATACTAGACATCACCTAACATCACTACAATTCTATCACTACACCTAACATCACTACACTTCTATCACCACACCTAACATCACTACACTTCTATCACAACACCTAACATCACTACACTTCTATCACCACACCTAACATCACTACACTTCTATCACCACACCTAACATCACTACACTTCTATCACCACACCTAGCATCACTACACTTCTATCACAACACCTAACATCACTACACTTCTATCACCCCACCTAACATCACTACACTTCTATCACCACACCTAACATCACTACACTTCTATCACAACACCTAACATCACTACACTTCTATCACAACACCTAACATCACTACACTTCTATCACAACACTTCTATCACAACACCTAACATCACTACACTTCTATCACCACACCTAACATCACTACACTTCTATCCCCTAACTCACTCTTCTGATCACACACCTAACGATCACTACAGCTTCTTCACAACTGATACAACACCTGCTATAAAAACATCCCTACACTTTAACCACACCTGAACATAACACACTTATAATCCACATGAACAATATTGATTCTTCCTTAACATCACTACTACTTCTATCCACCACCTAACATCACTACATTTATACATAAGAACACATAACATCACTGCTTTATCAAAGACACTAACATACTGCATTTATATAACACCTAAACGTAGATCTATCAGACCCTAATCGCAAGTTTTCTATCAACACACCAACATCACTACACTCTGATCAAAGCCCTAACATCACTGCACTTCATCACACAACATCACTTCACGTTCTTGATCACAACACTAACATCACAATTACACTTCTAATCACACGACCAACATCACTTCCTATCACAACCTAACATCACTAACTTCTATCACACATCACCTAACATCACTACACTTCTATCACACACCTAACATCACTACACTTCTATCACCACACCTAACATCACTACACTTCTATCACAACACCTAACATCAACTTCACACTTCTATCACACACCTAACATCACTACACTTCTATCACCACACCTAACATCACTACACTTCTATCACACACTAACATCACTACACTTCTATCACACACCTAACATCACTACACTTCTATCACAACACCTAACATCACTACACTTCTATCACACACCTAACATCACTACACTTCTATCACACACCTAACATCACTACACTTCTATCACAACACCTAACATCACTACACTTCTATCACTAACACCCCTAACATCACTACACTTCTATCACACACCTAACATCACTACCTTCCCTACTCACTTCTATCACACACCTAACATCACTACACTTCTATCACACACCTAACATCACTACACTTCTATCACACACCTAACATCACTACACTTCTATCACCACACCTAACATCACTACACTTCTATCCACACTAACATCACTAACTTCTATCACACAACTACCTTCTATCACACACCTAACATCACTACACTTCTATCACAACACCTAACATCACTACACTTCTATCACACACCTAACATCACTACACTTCTATCACAACACCTAACATCACTACACTTCTATCACAACACTAACACTAACATCACTACACTTCTATCACAACACCTAACATCACTACACTTCTATCACAACACCTAACATCACTACACTTCTATCACACACCTAACATCACTACACTTCTATCACACACCTAACATCACTACACTTCTATCACACACCTAACATCACTACACTTCTATCACAACACCTAACATCACTACACTTCTATCACAACCTAACATCACTACACTTCTATCACAACACCTAACATCACTACACTTCTATCACAACACCTAACATCACTACACTTCTATCACAACACCTAACATCACTACACTTCTATCACAACACCTAACATCACTACACTTCTATCACAACACCTAACATCACTACACTTCTATCACAACACCTAACATCACTACACTTCTATCACAACACCTAACATCACTACACTTCTATCACACACCTAACATCACTACACTTCTATCACAACACCTAACATCACTACACTTCTATCACAACACCTAACATCACTACACTTCTATCACAACACCTAACATCACTACACTTCTATCACAACACCTAACATCACTACACTTCTATCACAACACCTAACATCACTACACTTCTATCACAACACCTAACATCCACTCACACATAATCACTACACTCTATCAAAACCCTAACATCACTCACTTCTATCACAACACCTAACATCACTACACTTCTATCCAACACCTAACATCACTACACTTCTATCACAACACCTAACATCACTACACTTCTATCACAACACCTAACATCACTACACTTCTATCACAACCTAACATCACTACACTTCTATCACAACACCTAACATCACTACACTTCTATCACAACACCTAACATCACTACACTTCTATCACAACACCTAACATCACTACACTTCTATCACAACACCTAACATCACTACACTTCTATCACAACACCTAACATCACTACACTTCTATCACAACACTTCTATCACAACACCTAACATCACTACACTTCTATCACAACACCTAACATCACTACACTTCTATCACAACACCTAACATCACTACACTTCTATCACAACACCTAACATCACTACACTTCTATCACAACACCTAACATCACTACACTTCTATCACAACACCTAACATCACTACACTTCTATCACAACACCTAACATCACTACACTTCTATCACAACACCTAACATCACTACACTTCTATCACAACACCTAACATCACTACACTTCTATCACAACACCTAACATCACTACACTTCTATCACAACACTAACATCACTACACTTCTATCCAACACCTAACATCACTACACTTCTATCACACACCAACACTCATTTCTATACACACCAACTCACTAACTTCTACCAACACCTAACATCACTACACTTCATTCCAACACCTAACATCACTACACTCTATCACAACAGCTAAATCATACACTTCTACCCACCACTCACTACTTCTATAAACACCTCATCTACATTATCACACCTAACATCATACCTTACAATACATTACATCTACACTTCATCACTGAATAATCATTTACATCACCTGCATCATCTGTAATATCTACATCACCTCATCATACTGTAATTCATTACATCACCTGCATCATACTGTATATCTTACATCACCGCATCATACTGTAATATCATTACATCACCTCATCATACTGTAATATCATTACATTCACCTGCATCATACTGTAATACCCAATTACTGATTACTAATATCATCCACCTGCATCATACTGTAATATCATTACTTCACCTGCATCATACTGTAATATCATTACATTACCTGACTTTACTATGTCCTTGTATTTGGAGTTCCAGGATAACGATATTTACAGTGACTGTGATATATGGAGTTACTTCGCAGCATCCAGACACCATAATATATATATTGAACTGAATTCATCGAATTAAGAAATACAAAAAACAAAATGACTCAACGTTTGTCTTCCAGTTGTACGTATGATCATCTGTATGAAATCTGCGAAGTTGAGAAAAGTTAAAAGTTAGGAGAGGGTGTATCCGGAACCGTCTATAAGGTAGTTTATAATGGCATCTAAGCCTGCCTAAAATTGGGTAATTCTCTGGAATGTTTCCACGGCGTCGAGGTTGAAGCTAAAATATTAGCTGATCTGAAAGGCGCCGGAGGCACGCCCTTATTACACTGTAGGTGCAGTAACTTTCCTGCTATGATAATATCTTACAGAGGTGGAACATCGTTGTAAAAGTTTTTCAAAACAAAACACAACTTGACTCTGCCCACACTTTTACATATATTTGTGGAGGTCGCCAGAGATCTGGATGAGATCCACTCTTGTGGATTTATCCACAATGATTTGAAAGAGGATAATATCCTCGTTAATGAAATCGAAGAGGATGTTTTGTAGGTAAACATCATTGATTTAGGACTCGGTAAAAAGGAAGGAGACCACTTCAACTGGGTTCATACTGCCGATGACTACGAGGATTATCCACATTATGCTCCTGAAGTGTTTTTCGGTGGTTCATGCACCCCTGAAGGGGACGTATACTCCTTAGGTTATATGATGTAAGATCTATTAAGCATTTTCTTCCAAGAAAAGAAAATTGCTTGGCGCATCGACCTACAAAGGTAAATAAAATCAATGTTGGAAACTTCCAGATCCAAGAGACCAAAACCGATGCAAGTGGTGGAGAGTTTGTAACTCATAATACATTCTATAACTGGAAATTCTATAACTCCCAGAGGACAGAGCCTCCATATGCTGAACCCAGAGGCCAACTTCTCACCTGAGGCCGACTCCACACCTGAGGCCAACTCCACACTTGAGGCCAACTCCACACTTGAGGCTCACTCCACACTTGAGGCTCACTCCACCTCAGAGGACGGTGACGACCATCTCTTCCCAGAGGACGGTGACGACCACTTCCCAGAGGACGGTGACGACCACCTCTTCCCAGAGGACGGTGACGACCACCTCTTCCCAGAGGACGGTGACGACCACCTCTTCCCAGAGGACGGTGACGACCACCTCTTCCCAGAGGACGGTGACGACCACCTCTTCCCAGAGGACGGTGACGACCACCTCTTCCCAGAGGACGGTGACGACCACCTCTTCCCAGAGGACGGTGACGACCAAATCTTCCCAGAGAGGTGACGACCACCTCTTCCTTCCCAGAGGACGGTGACGATCACCTCTTCCCAAAAGATGATGACGACCACCTCTTCCCAGAAGACGGTGACGACCACCTCTTCCCAGAGGACGGTGACGACCACCTCTTCCCAGAGGACGGTGACGACCACCTCTTCCCAGAGGACGGTGACGACCACCTCTTCCCAGAGGACGGTGACGACCATCTCTTCCCAGAGGACGGTGACGACCACCTCTTCCCAGAGGACGGTGACGACCATCTCTTCCCAGAGGACGGTGACGACCACCTCTTCCCAGAGGACGGTGACGATCACCTCTTCCCAGAGGACGGTGACGACCACCTCTTCCCAGAGGACGGTGACGACCACTTCTTCCCAGAGGACGGTGACGACCATCTCTTCCCAGAAGACGGTGACGACCACCTCTTCTCAGAGTACGATGACGACCACCTCTTCCTAGAAGACGGTGACGACCACCTCTTCCCAGAGGACGGTGACGACTACCTCTTCCCAGAGGACGGTGACGACCACCTCTTACCAGAGGACGGTGACGCCCAATTCTTCCCAGAGGACGATGAAGACTACCTCTTCCCAGAGGACGATGAAGACCACCTCTTCTCAGAGGACGGTGACGACCACGTCTTCCCAGAGGACGGTGACGACCACGTCTTCCCAGAGGACGGTGACGACCACGTCTTCGCAGAGGAAGCTGACGACCACCTCTTCCCAGATAACCCTCACATGCTCCCAAAGGACATGTACTACCCACACACTCATACACACACACACAGACACACTCACACTCACACACACATACACACACACATACACACACACATACACACACATACACACACACACACACACACGTAAACAAACTATAGGTAAAATATTTGAATATTACCACACGTTGCCTATGACAAAATGTTCCCAGGGGACGCTTGCGACCACGTCTTCCCAGAGGACGCCTAAGACCACCTCTTCCCAGACGACAATGACGACCACGTCTTCCCAGAGGACGGTGACGACCACTTCTTTCCATGGGTTGTGTGAGTTACTTAATGATGTTATAAGTCAGCAATACCATCAGTTTCATCTGACTCAGATTTTCTACTATATATTATTTATTTTTTAATTATTTACTTATATAATTATATACCTCCTCTCTTGTTCTTAGTCATACTTCTAATCTGAAATTCCTGTGCACCTTTTATTCTCTTTTCTCCCCTCTCTTCTTTCATTATTTCTGAAAATAAGATATTTACCTTTTGTGCAAATTGTGAGTGACCACATTCCTGGGGAGGCTGATAAATCCCACAGCCTGATAGGCTGAAAAAGACCCCAGCCTGGGAGAAGGCTGATAAAGACCCACAGCCTGGGAGAGGCTGATAAAAAGACCCACAGCCTGGGAGAGGCTGATAAAAAGACCCACAGCCTGGGAGAGGCTGATAAAAAGACCCACAGCCTGGGAGAGGCTGATAAAAAAAACCACAGCCTGGGAGAGGCTGATAAAAAGACCCACAGCCTGGGAGAGGCTGATAAAAAGACCCACAGCCTGGGAGAGGCTGATAAAAAGACCCACAGCCTGGGAGAGGCTGATAAAAAGACCCACAGCCTGGGAGAGGCTGATAAAAGACCCCAGCCTGGGAGAGGCTGATAAAGACCCGCAGCCTGGGAGAGGCTGATAAAAAGACCCACAGCCTGGGAGAGGCTGATAAAAAGACCCACAGCCTGGGAGAGGCTGATAAAAAGACCCACAGCCTGGGAGAGGCTGATAAAAAGACCCGCAGCCTGGGAGAGGCTGATAAAAAGACCCGCAGCCTGGGAGAGGCTGATAAAAAGACCCACAGCCTGGGAGAGGCTGATAAAAAGAACAACAGCCTGGGAGAGGCTGATAAAAAGAACAACAGCCTGGGAGAGGCTGAAAAAAAAGACCCACAGCCTGGGAGAGGCTGATAAAAAGAACAACAGCCTGGGAGAGGCTGATAAAAAAGACCCACAGCCTGGGAGAGGCTGATAAAAAGAACAACAGCCTGGGAGAGGCTGATAAAAAGACCCACAGCCTGGGAGAGGCTGATAAAAAGACCCACAGCCTGGGAGAGGCTGATAAAAAGACCCACAGCCTGGGAGAGGCTGATAAAGACCCACAGCCGGGGAGAGGCTGATAAAAAGACCCACAGCCTGGGAGAGGCTGATAAAAAGACCCACAGCCTGGGAGAGGCTGATAAAAAGACCCACAGCCTGGGAGAGGCTGATAAAAAGAACAACAGCCTGGGAGAGGCTGATAAAAAAGACCCACAGCCTGGGAGAGGCTGATAAAAAGAACAACAGCCTGGGAGAGGCTGATAAAAAGACCCACAGCCTGGGAGAGGCTGATAAAAAGAACAACAGCCTGAGAGAGGCTAATGAAAAGAGTCCAATGAAAAATATTTGCCCACCACCTTCATATTTTTGTTTTATCAATAGTTATTTTTTATTACATAAGATGGTACACAAGGTTTTATTAATTCATTGTTGGTACAAAGATGTCATATACAATACGTATTATTATAAGAGGGGAGAGCTAAAACCGCAGGGATTATTCAGCGCCTGTTTGTGGGGGGAAAGGTATTTAGGCACGATTCAGGGAACTGAAGCACAGATCCAATTCCCTAGATCAAGAGCCCCTCAGCAGCGTCAAGGGGGGCAATATGTATTGTATCCCTTGAGGGGATACAATACATATTGCTACGTGTTAGTCATAATTTACACTTTAGAAATACACAGTATCAACATTCTTATGTCCAGTAATTAAGATGTGAATATTACTCCGGTGTTGGAGATTTTAATACTAGACATATGTACCTTTCCCATGTATGTGTGTGTATGTTCTCAGTCCAATCTCATGTGAGTGTGTGAACGTTTTTCAATGCTTACCCATGTGTGTGTGTGTATGTTCTCAGTGCAATCTCATGTGAGTGTGTGAACGTTTTTCAATGCTTACCCATGTGTGTGTGTGTATGTTCTCAGTGCAATCTCATGTAGTGTGTGAACGTTTTTCAATGCTTACCCATGTGTGTGTGTGTATGTTCTCAGTGCAATCTCATGTGAGTGTGTGAACGTTTTTCAATGCTTACCCATGTGTGTGTGTGTATGTTCTCAGTGCAATCTCATGTGAGTGTGTGAACGTTTTTCAATGCTTACCCATGTGTGTGTGTGTATGTTCTCAGTGCAATCTCATGTGAGTGTGTCAACGTTTCTCAATGCTTACCCATGTGTGTGTGTGAGTACGTTTTTCAATGATTTTCTATGTGTATGTTTATACGTTTTTCAATGCTTTCACACGTGCATGTAATAATAAATAATAATAATAATAATAATAATAATAATAATAATAATAATAATAATAATAATAATAATAATAATAATAATAATGAGATGTACATGCCAAAAGCCACTAATATGCTGTGCATTGTGGGCATTCTTAGGACTACTTAATTATAGACTACATGGTAAAAAGTTATGGTTGATATTTTATAAAATAAGTATAACTGCGTATCAAAGTTATAAAGTTTGATTATAAGTTGAACATATCAATTAATTGTAGCAATGCAACTAATTGAATGAGATAACAATTTAAAACAATTAGTTGCATTGCAGTTACAGTTTACATGGTCATTATAATGTAAATGTTATGGAAATAGTTAGCTTAGTATGTATTATTCATAACAGGTTTTTACATTTAAGTGATTAGTCAGGTTTTTACATTAAGTGATTATTCTACTTTGTTGGGAGTGATTGATATTGAGCATTTAGCTTTGGGTGAGAAGGTGGTTTTTCAGCATCGTTTTGAATTGGGGTACAGGCAGGGTTTCTTTGGCAATGACAGGTAATGAATTCCAAATTTTCGGGCCTTTTATATGCATTGAGTTTTTACATAGTGTTAGGTGGACACTGGGAACATCGAGGAGTGATCTGTGTCTAGTGTTATGGTCATGTGTCCTGTTAAAATTGGTAAGGAGAAGTTTGAGTGGTGGGTTAATATTTGCATAGAGTGTTCTATATATGTAATAGGCACAGTAAAAAGTATGGATGTCTTGTATGGTGAGTAAGTTTAGGTTTTTGAATATTGGTGTAGTATGTTGCCTGGAGTGAGAATTTGTTATCATTCTAACTGCTGCCTTTTGTTGTGTTATTAGTGGTCTGAGATGAGTTATTGATGTAGAGCCCCATGCGCAGATTCCATAGGTGAGGTAGGGGTAAATGAGTGAGTGATATAGGGTAAGGTCTGTATTAAATATGTACCTTTTAGGAAACCTACAAGAAGTTAGATAAAGTGCAAAGGATTGCAACAAGACTAGTCCTGGAGCTAAGGGAAATGTCCTACAAAGAAAGGTTAAGAGAAATCGGCCTGACAACGCTGGAGGACATGAGAGTTAGGGGAGACATGATAACAGCATATAAATTACTGCGAGGAACTGACAAGGTGGATAAAGACAGGATGTTTTTAAGATGGGACACAGAAACAATGGGTCATAATTGAAATATGATGACTTAGATGAGTCAAAGAGATGTAAGAAAGTATTTCTTCAGTCATAGAGTTGTCAGAAAGTGGAATAGTCTGGAAAGTGGCGTAGTGGAGGCAAGAGCCATACATAGTTTTAAGAAGAAGTATGATATAGCTTTAGGAGCAGGGAGAGAGTGGACCTAGTAGCGACCAGTGAAGAGGCAGGGCCAGAAGCTGTGACCCGACTCCTGCAACCACAATTATGTGAGTACACACACACACACACACACACACACACACACACACACAACATGTACAGCCCCCGGTGCCCTAGTGGGTAAAGCTCTTGCTTCACGAACGGAGGGGCCGGGTTCAATTCCCGGTGGGGCAGAAACATTTCGAAGTGTTTCCTTACATACACATACACACACATATATACAACAGGCCTAGTGTCTAATTGACATGTGCCTAGGACAAAATGGTAACTAACTAACGGTGGCCTAGTGGTAAAGCTCTTGCTTCACGCACGGAGGGCCCGGGTTCTATTCCCGACGGGGCGGAAACATTTCGAAGTGTTTCCTTACACACACACACACACATACATACAACAGGCCTAGTGTCAAATCGACATGTGCCTAGGACAAAATGGTAACTAACTAACACACACACACACACACAAACATAAAAATGTGAGTGCAGCAGCTGATAGAAACTGTGCCAGACTCACTTAATAACTATAATTAAATATCAATGTAAGCAAAAAAGTCATAATAATGAATAAAACAAAAAATATTCTTCAGTCCCCTCATCTTCCTGTTCAACCTGTTCCTCGTTCTTTTCTTGCTCCTCGTTGTCCTTCTCCTCTTCCTCCTGCTTCTCCTTGTCTTCGCCTTCTTCCTTCTCCTTGTACTCGTTCTCTTCCTGGTCCATCTTGTCCTCTTTCTCTTCTTCGTGCTTCTTGTTCTTGTTCCTTTCCTCTTTGGCCATTGTCCTCCACAGGTGTGCTAGCAGTTAGCCTATTTCGATTATAGAACACCCTGGTATTGAATGTTCCTTGTGAGTGAACCACAGGGGTGTTCCGTGAGTGATCCACACGGGTGTTCTGTGAGTGACCACGGTGTTCCGTGAGTGAACCACAGGGTGTTCCGTGAGTGAACCACAGGGTGTTCCGTGAGTGAACCACACGGGTGTTCAGTGAGTGAACCACACGGGTGTTCCGTGAGTGATCCACACGGGTGTTCTGTGAGTGATCCACACGGGTGTTCAGTGAGTGAACCACACGGGTGTTCCGTGAGTGATCCACAGGTGTGTTCTGTGAGTGATCCACACGGGTGTTCAGTGAGTGAACCGAGTGATCCACAGGGGTCATCTGTGAATGAACCATTGAGGTCTTCCGTGAGCGAACCACATTCAGGCGACGGGGATTCTCACCTTTAGGGCCTGAGACTTCATGCCCATTAAGCTTTAAGGCTTCAGCACAGGAAATGTAGTTTACATACTGGGCAAATGCGTACCCCCGGTGACCCTTCTCTCCTCGGGGCATTGTGAATTTGTCTAATGCACCACATTTTGTAAACATTTCTTTCAATACGTGATAGTGGCACTGATAAGGAATGTTCGAAATAAATACAGCCAACTTATTCGTTTCTCCACTTCCTGAATTATCGTAGGTATCACTGGTAACATCAGTGGCTCCGGCTACCTCTGGCTTAATAACAACCACAGGCGGAATAGTTGTCGCAGGGGTACCAGCCACCACTGGCTTGCTAGCTAGCACGGAATGGCTAGTTGTCACAGTTGTACCAGCCACCATCGGCTTGCTAGCAAGCATGGAATGACCAGTTGTCACAGTGGTACCAGCCACCACTGGCCTAGCCACAGGTGGGTTCGTGGTGCCACAGGGCTGTGAGGAACCAAGGGGGAGTTCTGTGAGTGAACCACAGGGGTGTTCTGTGAGTGAACCATAGGGGTGTTCTGTGAGTGAACCACAGGGGTGTTCCGTGAGTGATCCACAGGGGTGTTCCGTGAGTGAACCACAGGGGTGTTCCGTGAGTGATCCACACGGGTGTTCAGTGAGTGAACCACACGGGTGTTCCGTGAGTGATCCACACGGGTGTTCTGTGAGTGATCCACACGGGTGTTCAGTGAGTGAACCACACGGGTGTTCCGTGAGTGATCCACAGGGTGTTCTGTGAGTGAACCACACGGGTGTTCCGTGAGTGAACCACAGGGTGTTCGTGAGTGATCCACAGGGGTGTTGTGATGAGTGAGTCCACAGGGAGATCATCTAGAATGAACCATTGAGGTTTCTCTGGCAAGCACTCGGGAGATTCCCTAGGCTGAGACTTCATGCCCATTAAGCTCTAAGGCTTCAGCACATGAAATGCAGTTATACTGGCAAACGGTAGTGACCCTTTTCCCAGGGCATTGTGAATTTGCTAATGCACCACATTTTGTAAACATTTCTTTCAATACGTGATAGTGGCACTGATAAAAGTTCATATACGTTTCTCCTTCCTGAATTATCGTAGGTATCACTGGTAACATCAGTGGCTCCGGCTACCTCTGGCTTAATAACAACCACAGGCGGAATAGTTGTCGCAGGGTTACCAGCCACCACTGGCTTGCTAGCTAGCACGGAATGGCTAGTTGTCACAGTTGTACCAGCCACCACTGGCTTGCTAAGCATGGAATGGCCAGTTGTCACAGTGGTACCAGCCACCACTGGCTTGCTAGCATGCACAGGATGGTCAGTTGTCACAGTGGTACAAGCCACCACTGGCTTGCTAGGAAGCACAGGATGGTCAGTTGTCACAGTGGTACCAGCCACCACTGGCTTGCTAGGAAGCACGGGATGGTCAGTTGTCACAGTGGTACCAGCCACCACTGGCTTGGTAGGAAGCACGGGATGGTCAGTTGTCACAGTGGTACCAGCCACTACTGGTTCGCTAAGAAGGTGGTTCCTAGTAGAAACTATATTACCGATGGTGGGACGTGTGAGGCTCGTTAGCAACCTGGTCATTAGAAACTATACCAACGTTGATTCCCAGAGCACTGGCAGGATAGCTGGCAGCAGGAGTAACAAAACTTAGGAGAATGGAGAAAATCGCTGACATTACTTCAGCTTCTACAGGTAGACCTGGAGCTGTTTCACATCACACCAGGCTTTGAGGCCTTTCAAAATTTTGCCTATTATAGGCAAGGTTGTCGAAGCCCAGACATGGTTAACCTGGGCTTTAAGGGAAGCCAGTTTCTAGTCGCCAAAGCACTTGAAAACTAGCCCAATCACGAGGTTTTGGCAGAGTGCTTCATCCCAGGTATAGCACTCATGAGAGGCTTCCTCCACCTCCTGCAGGAGGTGCCCTCTCTTTTATTCACACCTCTCAGCCACTTGTCAAAACTTAATGATAATCCCATCAAAACTATAACTATATTAATTAATGCCAGTCCGCACACAAAGATTTTTTGGTAATACATCATGATAGATTTAATTTAAGATTGTGTAATATGTGATGCCATAATTATACCTTTAATATAACCTTAATAAAAATTATAGGTACCTTGGAATATAGCTGGTCCGTCCATGTGCATAACGAAGTGCCAAGAGTAGCATAATGATAGTGACTGGCGTAGTGATGGTGACAGTTGTAATGTGATAATGGCAGGTGTATTCTTTAGTAATAGTGACATGTGTGGTAAAGTGATAGTGAAGATGTGTAAGGATAGTAAGTGTGTTAAAGTGAAGTGACAAGTGTGGTAAAGTGATAGTGACAAGTGTGGTAAAGTGACAGTGACAAGTGTGGTAAAGTGATAGTGACAAGTGTGGTAAAGTGATAGTGACAAGTGTGGTAAAGTGATAGTGACAAGTGTGGTAAAGTGATAGTGACAAGTGTGGTAAAGTGATAGTGACAAGTGTGGTAAAGTGATAGTGACAAGTGTGGTAAAGTGATAGTGACAAGTGTGGTAAAGTGATAGTGACAAGTGTGGTAAAGTGATAGTGACAAGTGTGGTAAAGTGATAGTGACAAGTGTGGTAAAGTGATAGTGACAAGTGTGGTAAAGTGATAGTGACAAGTGTGGTAAAGTGATAGTACAAGTTGAAGGAAGTACGTGGTAAAGTGATAGTGACAAGTGTGGTAAAGTGATAGTGACAAGTGTGGTAAAGTGATAGTGACAAGTGTGGTAAAGTGATAGTACAAGTGTGGTAAAGTGAAACAAGGTGTAAAGTGATAGTGACAAGTGTGGTAAAGTGATAGTGACAAGTGTGGTAAAGTGATGAGTGACAAGTGTGGTGAAAGTGATAGTGACAAGTGTGGTAAAGTGATAGTGACAAGTGTGGTAAAGTGATAGTGACAAGTGTGGAAAGTGATATGACAAGTGGAAAGTGATAGTGACAAGTGTGGTAAATGATGTGACAAGTGTGGTAAAGTGTAGTGACAGTGTGGTAAAGTGATAGGCATGATGTGACAAGGTGTGAGGTGAAAGTGAGTAGTGACAAGTGTGGTAAAGTGATAGTGACAAGTGAAGTATTGACATTGAGGTGAAGTCGTCCATTGAGTGAAGTGCATAGTCAAGGTGTTGGAAGTGTATGAAGTGAAAGTACGCATGAGGTGAAGTACGTCATGAGTGAAGTACGCATGAGTGAAGTACGTGCGTGATGATGACGTGAAGTACGTCATGAGTGAAGTACGCCATGACGTGAAGTACGTCTGACGTGAAGTACGTCATGAGTGAAGTACGCCATGAGTGAAGTACGCATGACGTGAAGTACGCCATGGTGAGACAGAGTGCGCATGCGTGAAGTACGTCATGAGGTGAAGTAGCCATGAGTGAAGTACGTCATGACGTGAAGTACGCATGACGTGAAGTACGCCATGAGGTGAAGTACGTCATGGTGAAGTCAATGGTCCATGAGGTGAAGTACGCCATGAGTGAAGTACGCATGAGGTGAAGTACGCCATGAGAGGTGAGTGAAGCGCATGAGGACGCATGAGTGAGTACGCATGAGTGAAACTAGTCATGAGCGTGAGAAGTACGCCATGAGGTGAAGTACGCCATGAGGTGAAGTACGCCATGGTGAAGTACGCCATGGTGAATCGCCATGTGAGTACGCCATGGTGAAGTACGCCATGAGTGAAGTACGTCATGAGGTGAAGTACGTCATGAGGTGAAGTACGCCATGACGTGAAGTACGCCATGAGGTGAAGTACGCCATGAGGTGAAGTACGTCATGAGGTGAAGTACGTCATGAGGTGAAGTACGCCATGAGGTGAAGTACGCCATGAGGTGAAGTACGTCATGACGTGACCTCAAATAAGCTGTGAGAGGTAAATTTGGGCTTAGATATGAGAGAATGTTTCGTATATTTAAACCTATAGCCAATAAGCATTTTTCAAGGTGATATTTGGATTCAAGACATGAAAATACATACGAATTAACTAATCTCATTTAAGAAGCATACAACTTTTCAAAATTTGTTGATCAGTGATATAGAAGCGTTCAAGGTCTGTATTAAATATGTACCTTTTAGGAAACCTACAAGAAGTTAGATAAAGTGCAAAGGATTGCAACAAGACTAGTCCTAGGTCCAGTCTGGCATAACACTATCAAGGTGCAGTCTGGCATAACACTCACTATCAAGGTCCAGTCTGGCAGTAACACTTACTATAAAGTTGCAGTGTGACAGTAACATGCACTGTTACGCTTTTGACTGCGTAACTTAAATAAAAGTTCTGGCTCCTAGGAGTAAACGACCTGCCTAGTCTAAGGGCCTTTAAATTATTTAAAATAGAAAAAGAAACCACTCTAGGGACAATCTAGGGACAATCTAGGGTAATCAGTTCCTCAGCCTGGAACGATGTGTACAGAGAACTTTCATGGCACACATAACTGCGAAAAAACACCTCAGTACTGGAAAGGCTTGAAGTTCCTCAACCTGTACTCCCTAGAACGCAGGCAGGAGAGATACATGATAATATACACTTGAAAAATCCTAGAGGGATTAGTACCAAACTTTCACACGAAAATCACTCCCTATGAAAGCAAGATGCAACTTACCCCCAATGAAAAGCAGGCGTACCACTAGCACGATAAGAGACAACACAAAAACTGTCAGGGGCCCAAGACTGTTCAACTGCCTCCCAGCATACATAAGAGGAATTACCAATAGACACCTGGCTTTCTTCAAGAAGGCACTGGACAGGCATCTAAAGTCAGTATCTGACCAGCTGTGTTGTGGTTTGTATGTCGCGTTGTGTGTGGCCAACAGTAACAGCCTGGTTGATCAGGCCCTGATCCACCATGAGGCTTGGTCACAGACCGGGCCGAGGGGGCGTTGACCCCCGAAACCCTCTCCAGGTATACTTAAATCGAGCCCAAAGATGCAGAGGGGGAAACAAATGGTATGAGGAGAAGGTGAGGTCCTCTGACATGATCACTCCCAGGTCTTTGACATTAGTTTTTCGCTCTATTGTGTGGTTGGAATTAGTTTTGTACTCCGATGAGATTTTAATTTCTTCACGTTTTCCGCATCTGAGTAATTGAAATTTCTTATCATTGAACTTCATATTGTTTTCTGCAGCCCATTTAAAGATTTGATTTATGTCTGCTTGGAGTCTTGCAGTGTCTTCAACGGTGGAAACTGTCATACAGATTCGGGTGTCATCTGCAAAGGAAGACACAGCACTGTGGCTTATATCCCTGTCAATGTCTGATATGAGGATGAGGAATAGGATGAGAGCAAGTACTGTGCCTTGTGGAATAGAGCTTTTCACAGTAGCTGCCTCAGACTTTACTCTGTTGACTACTACTCTTTGTGTTCTACGTGTTAGGAAATTATAGATCCATCTACCGACTTTTCCTGTTATTCCTTTATCACGCATTTTGTGTGCTATTACACCATGGTCACACTTGTCAAAGGCTTTTGCAAAATCTGTGTATATAACATCTGCATTCTGTTTATCTTCTAGATCATCCAGGACCTTGTCGTAGTGGTCCAGTAGTTGGGACAGACAGGAGCGGCCTGCTCTAAACCCATGCTGTCCTGGGTTGTGCAATTGATGGGTATCAAGATGGGTGGCGATCTTGCTTCTTAGAACCCTTTCAAAGATTTTTATGATATGGGACGTTAGTGCAATTGGTCTGTAGTTCTTTGCTATTGCTTTACTGCCCCCTTTGTGGAGCGGGGCTATGTATGTTGTTTTTAGTAGCTGCGGGACGGTCCCAGTGTCCATGCTCCCTCTCCATAGGATGTTAAAAGCATGTGATAGGGGCTTCTTGCAGTTCTTGATGAACACGGAGTTCCATGAGTCTGGGCCTGGAGCGGAGTGCATGGGCATGTCATTTATTGCCTTTTCGAAGTCATTTGGCGTCGTGATGATGTCAGAAAGGCATGCGTCTGTCAAGTTCTATGGCACTCTCATAAAAAAATCATTTAGGTTTTCGATTTTCGGTCTGGTTAGTGGCTCGCTAAAGACTGAGTCATACTGGGATTTAAGTAACTCACTCATTTCCTTGCTGTCATCTGTGTAGGACCCATCCGGTTTAAGTAGGGGCCCAATACTGGTTGTTGTTCTCGAATTTGATTTTGCATAGGAAAAGAAATACTTAGGGTTTCTTTCAATTTCATTTATGGCTCTTAGTTCTTCCCATGTCTCTTGATTCCTATAAGATTCCTTTAGTTTTAATTCGATGTTTTCTATTTCTCTGACTAGTGTCTCCCTACGTATTTCAGAGATATTGGCCTCCTGTAGCCGCTCCGTTATTCTGTGTCTTCGCCTGTATAGGGAGCGCCTCTCTCTTTCTAGTTTGCATCTTCTCCTCCTTTTCCTTAAGGGAATTTGCTTTGAGCAAACCTCAAGTACCACAGAGTTAATTTGTTCTAGACATAGGTTGGGATCCGTGATGCTTAGGCAATCTTCCCAGTTTATATCATTTAGGACTTGGTTTACTTGGTCCCACCTTATGTTTTTGTTATTGAAGTTGAATTTGGAGAAAGCTCTCTCACGGCTGATCACATTTTGTTGATCTGGGGCTCCCCGCATGCATGTCTGGACCTCTATTATGTTGTGATCTGAGTATATTGTTTTTGATATGATGACATTTCGTATCAGATCATCATTGTTGGTGAAGATGAGGTCCAGCGTATTCTCTAATCTTGTGGTCTCTACTATTTGCTGGTTTAAGGTGAACTTGGTGCAGAGATTTAAAAGTTCATGCATGTGTGAATTTTCATATGAGCTGCCTCCTGGTGTTATCTCTGCTACCACATTGTTGGCAATGTTCCTCCATTTTAGGTGCCTGAGGTTGAAATCCCCCAGTAGCAAGATGTTGGGGGCAGGAGCTGGAAGATTTTCCAGACAGTGGTCAATTTTCAGAAGCTGTTCCTGGAATTGTTGGGACGTTGCATCCGGGGGCTTGTAGACAACCACGATGACCAGGTTTTGATTCTCGACCTTTATTGCTAATACTTCAACTACAACTACTTAATTTTAAATGAGTTCTTGCTAATTGAACCACACAATCCTTAAGAGTAGCGCATCCAGTAGGACTGAATGTTGTACTCGCTACCCAAAGACATTTCGCTCGCCATGATGCAGGCCAAAGCATCATGGGTTCGAGCCCTGGCTAGTGCAGTGTAGTTATTGATTAATACCACTCGTTCGTGGTTATAATGATATATATTTAAATATATATATATATATATATATATATATATATATATATATATATATATATATATATATATATATATATATACACCACGGGGGGAGTAGAATGATTGCTCTAGGTCTTTCGTGTTGCAATCAACACATCATCAGGAGCTTGCAAAGTTGCAGAAAAAAGGAGGATGTCCAGGAAAGTACGTTCCCAGAGGACCATCTTCACTGGAGGGAGAGAGGAGAGTACAGGAAGTGCCCCCAGGCACAACAATGCCCCCAGGCACAACAGTGCCCCCAGGAACAACAGTTCCCCCAGGTACAACAGTGCCCCCAGGCACAACAGTGCCCCCAGGCACAACAGTGCCCCCAGGCACAACAGTGCCCCCAGGAACAACAGTGCCCCCAGGCACAACAGTGCCCCCAGGTACAACAGTGCCCCCAGGCACAACAGTGCCCCCAGGAACAACAGTGCCCCCAGGAACAACAGTGCCCCCAGGCACAACAGTGCCCCCAGGCACAACAGTGCCCCCAGGCACAACAGTGCCCCCAGGCACAACAGTGCCCCCAGGCACAACAGTGCCCACAACCAGAAGGATGAATATTATAGCATTAGAAAAATCCCACAAGCATTGATATTGTAATAGCATGAACAAAATTAACGTGGCAATAATAAAAAAATTCGATCATATTCCGCTATGACATAGCGGAATATGATCGATTTTTTTATTATTGCCAAGTATACTCCACAATTCTTATATCACTTCTGCTTTGTAAAATTCTCTCATAACCGACCTTTTTACTCTTTTATCACACCTTTTACCTCATCATAATACCAATTACTCCTCTTTCCTCCCTCACCCACCCTCATATAGCCACTAACTTCTGCCCCTCATTCTAACACAGTATTTTTACCCCCCCCCCTCTTCAACTCCTGCACTACTTATACTCTCATTAACCCACCATTCTCCCAGTAGTTGCTTATGGTGATAATAGTGGTGACCATTATATAGTCACACTACTGTGTAACTATATAAAGGACCAAGGCAAGCCAAGGCATAAATTAGTGTCTTACGTGCGGATTATTTGTATAATGTTCCAGCCACGGTATTGTGACTTAATTCTTCGTGTGCATGTATGATCGTTTGTCAACTCTTTAATGTGTGTGTCTATGTACGTTTGTCAACTCTTTAATATGTTTGTCTATGTACGTTTGTCAATTCTTTACCATTGTGAGTATGTAGGTTAGTCAAGACTTCATGTACATGCATGTAGTTCATCATGTGTGTATAGGTCATGTTACAGTGAGAATATCTGGCAGCATTACGAAGGTGATGTCTGGTTCTTGTCACCATTACTGCCATCACCACAAAAATCTTTGCTATCACCACTACTACAGTAACTACAACTACCATTACTACCAATACAATCACTACACTCCTAACTACCACAACTACCAATAGCATCATCAAAGTTATTATTATTATAAGTAGTATTAGTATTAATAGTAGTAGTTTTAGTATTATTAGTAGTATTAGTATTAGCAGTAGTTGTAGTAGTATTAGTAGTAGTAGTAGTAGTATTAATAGTAGTAGTATTAGTATTAGTAGTAGTATTAGTATTAGCAGTAGTTGTAGTAGTAGTAGTAGTAGTAGTATTAGTATTAATAGTAGTAGTTTTAGTATTAGTAGTAGTATTAGTATTAGCAGTAGTTGTAGTAGTATTAGTAGTAGTAGTATTAGTATTAATAGTAGTAGTAGTAGTAGTATTAGTATTAATAGTAGTAGTTTTAGTATTAGTAGTAGTAGTAGTATTAGCAGTAGTTGTAGTAGTATTAGTAGTAGTAGCATTAGTATTAGTAGTAGTAGTAGTAGTAGTAGTAGTAGCATTAGTATTAGTATTAGTATTAGTAGTAGTATTAGTAGTAGTAGTAGTATTAGTAGTATTAGTATTAGTAGTATTAGTAGGAGTAGTATTAGTAGTAGTAGATTAGTAGTAGTAGTAGTATTAGTAGGAGTAGTATTAGTAGTAGTAGTAGTAGTAGTGAGTAGTGAGTATGTAGTATAGTAGGTATAGTAGTATGCGTATTAGATTAGATTAGTAGTATTAGTATGTAGTAGTTAGATATGAGTAGTAGTAGTAGTATTAGTGGAGTAGTAGTAGTTAGTAGTGTAGTAGGTATTAGTAGTAGTAGTATTGTAGTATAGAGAGGATTAGTAGTATAGTAGTAGTAGTATTAGTAGTAGTAGTAGTAGTAGTAGTAGTATTAGTAGTATTAGTAGGAGTAGTATTAGTAGTATTAGTGAGTATAGTATTAGTAGTATTAGTAGTAGTATTAGTATTAGTAGTAGTAGTAGTATTAGTAGTAGTAGTAGTTTTAGTATTAGTAGTATTAGTATTAGTAGTATTAGTAGGAGTAGTATTAGTAGTATTAGTAGTAGTAGTATCTCAGTAAAAGACTAAATTCACGTAGAATAGAGCGCGTAGATCTACGCTGCTATTCTTAAATCTTGTGAAATAATAAGCTAACGCTGTTGTTTTGAACACTTAAGAAATAAGAGGCTGATGCTGCTATATTTAAGTGTTGAGAATTTAGATACGAGAAAGACCACTTAGTGTAATTTAGAAAAATTGAAGGATACCTAGGCCGGCTTAATGGGAATATATCCTCACTAAACAATGATTCAGACTGACTACCAACATAATGGCCAGTGTAATTAATAACAAGTGATGGGGGAGAGGGTGAGGCTGGATTGGAGTGGGGGGTTCGGTGTGTGATTCTATGGGGAGGGGATGTTGCGTCGTAGGGGGGCCGGGGGAGGAGAGGGGAGGGGGAGAGGGAAGGGGACAATAGCTGGATGTAATTTCTCGTTGAGAACAAATCAAATTATTGTAAATGGTTTGCATCTTTCGCTGTGAATGATTTACTGGCTGTATTGGGGCAAAATTGCTTTTCAATTTTTAAACCTTCGTTTGCTATATTAATTATAACATTATCAAGTGTACCAAAGTCATGTGAAAATAAACTATTGAACAAAAATTGTTCTGAAGCAACATTTGAACTCTGACTCGCTTGCCAACTATGGAAAAATATAAATAATATTTACATGTTAACCCTTATATACAATAATAATAATATAGTTTTAGAGAATTACACTAGAAACTTCACGTAACCTAACTTTTTTTTTTTGCCAAATTCTGCTCTATATAACACAGGTCAGTTTAAATTTATTTAATAATGCTTAATATTAATATATATTTGTTTGTTATGTTCAGTTTGATTTCCTGCTAAATCTCACTACACACACACACACACACACACACACACACACACACACACACACACACACACAGTGGCCTAGTGGGTAAAGCTCTTGCTTCACGCACGGAGGGGCCGGGTTCAATTCCCGGTTTGTGTAACAAACCTCCTAGAGTTCTATGATAAAGTAACAGAGGTAAGGCAGGAGAGAGAAGGGTGGGTTGATTGCATTTTCCTGGACTGCAGGAAGGCCTTCGACACAGTTCCTCACATGAGATTAGTAAAGAAGTTGGAAGAACAAGCAGGTATAACAGGAAGGGCACTGGAATGGATCAGGGAATACCTCAAAGGGAGGCAACAACGGGTCATGGTGCGTGGTGAGGTATCACAGTGGGCGCCTGTGACGAGCGGTGTACCGCAGGGGTCAGTCCTAGGACCAGTGTTATTCCTGGTATATGTAAATGACATGACGGACGGGATAGACTCAGAAGTGTCTCTATTCGCGGATGATGTGAAAATAATGAGGAGAATCACATCGGAAGAGGACCAGGCAGGGCTGCAAACAGACCTGGACAAGCTCGACATCTGGTCTAGCAGTTGGCTTCTCGAATTCAATCCCTCCAAATGCAAAGTCATGAGGATCGGAGAAGGGCAAAGAAGACCGCTGACAGAGTACAAGCTAGGCGGACAAAGGCTACAAACCTCGGCAAAGGAGAAAGACCTTGGAGTGAGTATAACGCCAAGCACGTCTCCGGAGGCACACATCAACCAGATAACTGCGGCAGCATATGGGCGTCTGGCAAACCTTAGATTAGCGTTCCGTTACCTTAACAAGGAATCGTTCAAGACACTGTATACCGTATACGTCAGGCCCATACTAGAGTATGCAGCACCAGTCTGGAACCCTAACCTGGTCAAGCACGTAAGGAAACTAGAGAAAGTGCAAAGGTTTGTGACAAGGTTAGTTCCACAACTCAGGGGTCTGTCTTATGAAGAAAGATTGAGGGAAATAGGACTAACAACACTGGAGGAAAGAAGGGTCAGAGGAGACATGATAACGACATACAAAATACTGCGGGGAATTGACAAGGTAGATAGTGACCGGTTGTTTCAGAGAGGGAACACAGAAACAAGGGGACACAACTGGAAGCTGAAGACTCAGATGAGTCAAAGGGATGTCAGGAAAAGTTCTTCAGCTACAGAGTAGTCAGGAAGTAGAATGGACTAGAGAAAGATATAGTGGAGGCAGGAACCATACATAGTTTTAAGACAAGGTATGATAAAGCTCATGGAGCAGGGAGAGCAGAGACCCAGTAGCAGACAGCGAAGAGGCGGGGCCAGGAGCTGAGTCTCGACCCCTGCAACCACAATTAGGTGAGTACACACATAAACACACACACACACACACACACACACACAAACACACACACACGCCCCGATGGCATGGTGGCTAGCGCTCTTGCTTCACCCACGGAGGGCCCGGGTTCAATTCCCGGCGGGGCCGAAACATTTCGAAGTGTTTCGTTACACACACACATACAACAGGCCTAGTGTCTAATCGACATGTGCCTAGGACAAAAAGGCAACTAACTAACTAACTAACACACACACACACACACACACACACACACACAGACACACACGGGGGACATGATAACGACATATAAAATACTGAGAGTAATTGACAAGGTGGACAGAGACAGAATGTTCCAGAGATGGGACACAGCAACAAGGGGACACAGATGGAAGTTGAAGACTCAGATGAATCACAGGGATGTTAGGAAGTATTTCTTCAGTCAGAAATAGTCAGGGAAGTGATGTAGTGGAGGCAGGATCTATACATAGCTTTAAGGAGAGGTATGATAAAGCTCACGGAGCGGGTAATGACCGAGTAGCGGCCAGTGAAGAGGCGGGGCCAGGAGCTGAGACTCGACCCTGCAACCACAACTAGGTGAGTACACACACACATATATATATATATATATATAGTATATATATATATATATATATATATATATATATATATATATATATATATATATATATATATATATATATATATATATAATAATAATAATAATAATATCTTTATTTTACTACATACTACTAGTACATAGAAAGTCCCTTGTTATGCTGAGCATTTCGGGCAAATTAGGTCAGTGTCCCAGGATGCAACACACACCAGTCGACTAACACCCAGATACCCATTTTACTGATGGGGAACATAGACAACAGGTGTAAAGAAACACGCCCAATGTTTCTACCCTGGCTGGGAATCGAACCCAGGCCCTTGCCGTGTGAAGCAAGAGCTTTAGCCACCAGGCCACCAGAGCCTATATATATATATATATATATAGATAGTGTGTCACACATCAGAACGGAAGTATGCTAGACATGAGGAGGTCAATGACATCATAAAGAGAAGCCTCGCCACAGCCCGTTGCCCAGCTCAACGGGAACTCCAAGTGCAGAGGTCTGATGGAAGTCAAAAGCGTCCTGATGGAACCACTATGCTACCCTGGAAAGATGGTAAGCAGATTGCTTGGGACTACACCTGTGCTGCCACATTGGCAGACACCTACCTGCCGCACTCCTTAGCCGAAGGGGGTGGAGCTGCCAGCCACAGGGAGACCCAGAAGACCCGCAAATATGAAGCCCTTTCCCCTCTTGCTATAACTTCATCCCAATAGTGTCGGAGACCCATGGAGCATGGGGCAAGTGTGCTCTAAAGTTTCTCAAGGAGCTGGGTGGAAAACTCATCATAGAAACCAAGGACCACAGGGCGACCAGCTTCCTTTCAGAGACTCAGTGTTGCGATCCAGAGGGAAAATGCCTGCAGTATTCAGGGCACGCGGCCCACTACCAGGAGCTACCTGGAGTCTACCTGGAGAGAATTCCAGGGTCAACGCCCCCGCGGCCCGGTCTGTAACCAGGCCTCTTGTTGGACCAGAGCCTGATCAACCAGGCTGTTACTGCTGGCCGCACGCAGTCCAACGTACGAACCACAGCCCGGCTGATCAGGTACCGACTTGAGGTGCCTGTCCAGTGCCTGCTTGAAGACAGCCAGGGGCTTGTTGGTAATCCCCTGATGTATGATGGGAGGCAGTTGAACAATCTTGGGCCCTCACACTTATTGTGTTGTCCCTCAACGTGCTAGTGGCACCCTGCTCTTCATTGGGGGAATGTTACATCGCCTGCCGAGTCTTTTTGCTTTCATACGGAGTGATTTTTGTGTGCAAGTTTGGTACTAAGCCCTCGAGAATTTTCCATGTGTATATAATAATTTATCTCTCCCGCCTGCGTTCTAGAGAGTACAGGTTTAGGAACTTCAAGCGTTCCCAGTAGTTGAGGTGGTTTATCGCACTTATGCGTGCGGTGAAGGTTCTCTGCACATTTTCAAGGTCAGCAATTTCACCCGCCTTGAAAGGTGCAGTTAGTGTGCAGCAATACCAGCCTAGATAGAACAAGCGATCTGTAAGTGTCAACATGGGCTTGGCATCCCTGGTTTTGAAGGTTCTCATTATCCATCCTGTCATTTTTCGAGTAGATGCAATTGCTACATTGTTATGGTCCTTGAAGGTGAGATCCTCTGACATGATCACTCCCAGGTCTTTGACATTAGTTTTTCGCTCTATTGTGTGGTTGGAATTAGTTTGTACTCCAATGAGATTTTAATTTCTTCACGTTTTCCGTATCTGAGTAATTGAAATTTCTCATCATTGAACTTCATATTGTTTTCTGCAGCCCATTTAAAGATTTGGTTTATGTCTGTTTGGAGTCTTGCAGTGTCTTCAACGGTGGACACTGTCATACAGATTCGGGTGTCATCTGCAAAGGAAGACACAGCACTGTGGCTTATATCCCTGTCAATGTCTGATATGAGGATGAGGAATAGGATGGGAGCAAGTACTGTGCCTTGTGGAACAGAGCTTTTCACAGTAGCTGCCTCAGACTTTACTCTGTTGACTACTACTCTTTGTGTTCTACGTGTAGGAAATTATAAATCCATCTACCAACTTTTCCTGTTATTCCTTTATCACGCATTTTGTGTGCTATTACACCATGGTCACACTTGTCAAAGGCTTTTGCAAAATCTGTGTATATAACATCTGCATTCTGTTTATCTTCTAGAGCATCCAGGACCTTGTCGTAGTGGTCCAGTAGTTGGGACAGACAGGAGCGGCCTGCTCTAAACCCATGCTGTCCTGGGTTGTGCAATTGATGGGTATCAAGATGGGTGGCGATCTTGCTTCTTAGAACCCTTTCAAAGATTTTTATGATATGGGACGTTAGCGCAATTGGTCTGTAGTTCTTTGCTATTGCTTTACTCCCCTTTGTGGAGCGGGGCTATGTCTGTTGTTTTTAGTAGCTGTGGGACGATCCCAGTGTCCATGCTCCCTCTCCATAGGATGTTAAAAGCATGTGATAGGGGCTTTGCAGTTCTTGATGAACACGGAGTTCCATGAGTCTGGGCCTGGAGCGGAGTGCATGGGCATGTCATTTATTGCCTTTTCAAAGTCATTTGGCGTAGTGATGATGTCAGAAAGGCATGCGTCTGTCAAGTTCTGTGGCACTCTCATGAAAAATCATTTAGGTTTTCGTTTTTCAGTCTGGTTGTTGTCTCCTAAAGACTGAGTCATACTGGGATTTAAGTAACTCACTCATTTCCTTGCTGTCATCTGTGTAGGACCCATCCGGTTTAAGTAGGGCCCAATACTGGTTGTTGTTCTCGACTTTGATTTTGCATAGGAAAAGAAATACTTAGGGTTTCTTTCAATTTCATTTATAGCTCTTAGTTCTTCCCGTGTCTCTTGATTCCTATAAGATTCCTTTAGTTTTAATTCGATGTTTGCTATTTCTCTGACTAGTGTCTCCCTACGTATTTCAGAGATATTGGCCTCTGTAGCCGCTCCGTTATTCTGTGCCTTCGCCTGTATAGGAGCGCCTCTCTTTCTAGTTTGCATCTTCTCCTCCTTTTCCTTAAGGGAATTTGCCTTGAGCAAACCTCAAGTACCACAGAGTTAATTTGTTCAAGACATAGGTTGGGATCCGTGATGCTTAGGCAATCTTCCCAGTTTATATCATTTAGACTTGGTTTACTTGGTCCCACCTTATGTTTTTGTTATTGAAGTTGAATTTGGAGAAAGCTCCTCACGGCTGATCACATTTTGTTGATCTGGAGCTCCCCGCATGCATGTCTGGACCTCTATTATGTTGTGATCTGAGTATATTGTTTTTGATATGATGACATTTCGTATCAGATCATCATTGTTGGTGAAGATGAGGTCCAGCGTATTCTCTAATCTTGTGGGCTCTACTATTTGCTGGTTTAAGGTGAACTTGGTGCAGAGATTTAAAAGTTCATGCATGTGTGAATTTTCATCTGAGCTGCCTCCTGGTGTTATCTCTGCTACCATATTGTTTGCAATGTTCCTCCATTTTAGGTGCCTGAGGTTGAAATCCCCAGTAGCAAGATGTTGGGGGCAGGAGCTGGAAGATTTTCCAGACAGTGGTCAATTTTCAGAAGCTGTTCCTGGAATTGTTGGGACGTTGCATCCGGGGGCTTGTAGACAACCACGATGACCAGGTTTTGATTCTCGACCTTTATTGCTAATACTTCAACTACATCATTTGAGGCATTTAGTAGTTCTTAACATATAAGTGACTCTGTGATATAAAGGCCAACCCCCCCTTTTTGCCTATTCACTCTGTCACACCTGTATAGGTTGTAGCCCGGGATCCATATTTCATTGTCCAAGTGATCTCTTATGTGGGTCTCTGTGAAAGCCGCAAACATGGCATTTGACTCTGTAAGCAGTCCACTAATGTAAGGTACCTTGTTGTTTGTTGCTGGCTTTAGACCTTGTATATTAGCAAAGATGAATGTAGTTGGATTGGTGGTATTGGTGGTATGGATGGGGTCTTTTTTTCCTGGCTCTAATATCTGTTGTAATGGAGTGGAGGCCACTGACTGTGATTCCACTCCAGAAATGATTGCAGTTGGTGTACAATTTCTGTCATTTCCTGCAGCTTTTTTACCTTCCTGGCACTAAAAAACCTCTCTCTCCGGAGTGGCTGTGGCTACCCTGATTTTGCCATGGTCTGGATGTTCTGTGTCGCCTCGTACTCTTTAGGTGATATGCCTGGCAATATAAGTTATAGCACTGTCTTTCCTGAATTGATGTGTGGCACATTTCAGGGTGGAAAAACTTACAGGACGGAAAAACTTACAGGACGCTGGACGAAGTATTTGACATGTAGCTCTGAGTTGTCATCTATGTTGTTTTACTCACTATTGTATTCTTGTTAATGTATTTTGACAATGTATTGTATCTTGAAATAAATTTTATATATATTTAATAAAAGATGGGGTGGTAGGGGAAGTGGAATATTCAAATGGCTTCAGAAAGACATCTAAATATTCTTCCTTGAAGCCTTTTTATCCACTTCTCCGAGGCTATGGGACCCACAATTTACACCAGAGGTGGACCCCTTTTTTATATATATATATATATATATATATATATATATATATATATATATATATATATATATATATATATATATATATATATATATATATATTTCACGAAATACAAGACATTAGCTAAGCCAGTGCCATCACTGAATGGGAGACTTGCTGCTCCAGCACCAAACCTAGTGCAGCACTGGCCTACAAACAGTCAAGCTGGGATGGCCCCATCACAGAAAAGATGCTTGCCAACATGCTTAGGGCTGTAACATCAGGCAGGGAGACTTCCCGTCTCCTAGCTGTGAGTGCACATCACTCTGGGGACTTAAGAACATAAGAACATAAGGAGGAACACTGCAGCAGGCCTATTGGCCCATACTAGGCAAATCCTTCACATTCCATCCCACTAACAAGATATTTGTTCAACCCAATCTTCAATGCTACCTAAGAAATAACCTTTGATAATTCTATTTACTCATGTGCAATTCCCACTCAAATCCAACCCTCTCACTCATGAATTTATCCAGCCTAAATTTAAAACTACCCAAGGTCCTTGCTTCAATAACTACTAGGCAGACTGTTCCACTCATCAACTACCCTATTTCTAAACCAATACTTTCCTATATCCTTTCTAAATCTAAACTTATCTAATTTGAATCCATTATTGCGGGTTCTCTCTTGGAGAGATATACTCAAGACCTTATTTATATCCCCTTTGTTAATACCCATTTTCCACTTGTATACCTCGATCATGTCACCGCTCATTCTTCGTCTTACAAGTGAATGTAATTTTAGGGTCTTCAATCTTTCTTCATACATGATCCATACAACAGGGCATAAAAAGATGAGTTCCGTTCTTAATGAAGTTCAAGCAATTTGTAATCGACTAGGCCTCATACTATCTTCCTCTAAAACAAAGATATTAACAAGCAAACGACATCCCCCACCCATCTATTTGCAGGGTGAAAACATTAGCTACGTTAAAACTTACAGATATCTTGGTGTAGATGTACCCTTTACCAAATCTACTATACCACAACTAAATAAAAAATGCAAAGATAGACTAAATGCTCTTAAAGCTGTTGCTGGCTACAACCCCAACTATGGTGCTAATGTGAGAATCGCGAGAATGATGTACATAGCCTATATTAGGTCCTTAATTGATTATGCTGCTCCCATGTTGATATTAGCTCGAGAAAGTTCTCTCCGACACTTGGAGTTAATGCAAAATGAAGCTCTCAGAATTATTCTTCGCTGTCCCAAATCTACAAAGGTTCTTATTACCTGGTAGTAATAAGTTATCTCAAGTTATATACACTGATGGATCTAAACAGGAGTCTTCTGGCAGGGCTGCATCTGCTCTGGTTGCCACCTCCCTAGTTAAGAACAATAATAATTTTTTTGAACTAGGCATAAGAATTAACAACTGGGCGTCTACACTGCAAACTGAATTGTTTGCAATCCTAATGGCACTAAAGCTAACTTATGACACTGAGCTTGACTCTATCATCATTACTGATTCTATGTCATCATTGAAGGCTCTTGACTCATATAATGACTCTAACAGCATGCTCATTGGAGAAGCCAGGTATAGATACTCAAAAATCCGGGACAAAGGAATTAAAGTACATTTGCTATGGATTCCGTCACACATTGGATTACTCCTTCATGATAAAGTTGATATGTTAGCCAAGAAGAGCACCCATAAGGAGAATGTAGAATATAACTTTGGTATATCTGTGTCTAGCATTAGGAATAATATTAGGAGAGAAATAAATAATGAAAATGATAGCTATAGGAATGCAGTTAGAAGCCTGAGTAGATCTATAACCCACTATGATAACATGAATGTAGATAAGTATGTTTATGGAGCAACTTGCAATGTGAACAGACTGACTGATGTTGTAGTGGCCAGGCTTCGGCTTGGCTACAAGTACTTCTGGCAGTTTGGGAGACACACAGATGATGATCAAACTAAATGCAAATTATGTGATCAGGCATATGGTCACTGTCTTGAACACTATGTGCTGAATTGTCCACTTATTGAGGAATATAAAGATAGACAGTATAATAACCTATGTGACATGTCAAGATATCTTATTAGTGAAGGTAAGATACCACTTATTCTAAGCAAATTTCCTAAATTTGCTTGTAACAGATAAGTGAACTGTAGATATAAATCCAAATCTAATTTCCATGAACGTGCCTATCTGTGCTCATGATAATGCAAGCACAGATGGGCATGTTTGTGGAGCAACTTGCAATGTGAACAGACTGACTGATGTTGTAGTGGCCAGGCTTAGGCTTGGCTACAAGTACTTCTGACAGTTTGGGAGACACAGATGATGATCAAACTAAATGCAAATTATGTGATCAGGCATATGGTCACTGTATTGAACACTGTGTGCTTAATTGTGCACTTATTGAGGAATATAGAGATAGACAGTATAATAACCTATGTGACATGTCAAGATATCTTATTCATGAAATAAGATACCATTTGTACTAAGCAAATTTCCTAAATTTGCTTGTAACAGATAATTGAAATGTAGATATAAACCCAAATGTACAATTGTTAACCCCTTTGGGGCCTAGTGCCTAGGCCTTTTGTGTATCCATATGCTCTTGCGCTACCGTCCACAGGATGGATATGGGGTGCACAATAAACTAGCCACTTCGGTGGCAAAATCTAAAATCTCTTCATACGGAAGATTTCTAATGCTATGTATTAATTTAGTCATTCTACGCTGAATGTTTTCTAACAAATTAATATCCATTCTGTAATATGGAGACCAGAACTGAGCTGTGTAATCTAGGTGAGGCCTTACTAACGATGTATAAAGCTGTAATATAACCTCTGGACTTCTGTTTCTTACACTTCTTGATATAAATCCCAGTAATCTGTTTGCCTTATTGCGTACGCTTAGGCATTGCTGTCATGGTTTAAGGTTGCTGCTTACCATAACCCTCAAGTCCTTTTCGCAATCTGTATGGCTAAGTTCTACGTTATTTAACTTATAAGTGCTTGGGTTATGGACACTCCCAAGCTTCAGAACCTTGCATTTATCTACATTGAACTGCATCTGCCACTTTCCTGACCAGGAATTGAGTCTGTCTAAAACCTTCTGAAGTTCCCTGACATCTACGTTTGAATCAATCCTACCTATCTTCGTGTCATCGCCGAATTTGCTCATATCACTTGTAATTCCCTCATCAAGGTCATTGATATATATTATAAACAACAACGGGCCTAAGACTGATCCCTGTGGAACACCACTTGTTACAGATCCCCACTCAGATTTAACCTTATTTATGCACACTCTCTGCTTCCTATTGGTGAGCCATGACTCGATCTATGACAGCACTTTTACCCCAATGCCATGAGCTGCCACTTTCCTTAACAGTCTCTGGTGCGGTACTCTATCAAAAGACTTACTAAAATCTAAAACAATATCGAATTCTTTATCGTGATCAACAGCCTCAAAAGCTTTACTAAAGAAGGTTAATAAATTAGATAGGCAGGAACGGCCAATCATGAATCCATGCTGAGTATCATTATTAAAATTATGGTTATCTAGATGGCTTCTAATAATATCAGCTATAATTGACTCTAGTAATTTGCCTACATTTGAGGTCAGGCTTATTGGGCGGTAATTTGACGGTAATGACTTGTCCCCTGCTTTAAAAATAGGAAATACATTAGCCATCTTCCACATATCAGACACTACACCTGTTTGAAGAGATAAATTTAAAATGTTAGATAATGGTTCACAGAGTTCCATTTTGCATTCCTTAAGAACCCTTGCAAAAAGCTCATCAGGACCCGGCAATTTATTTTGTTTCAGTCGGTCTACTTGTTTCATAACCATTTCACTAGTGACTGTGATATTACATAATTTATCTTCTTCAGGGACACTATAAAAATTAATTATTGGGATATTATTAGTGTCTTCCTGTGTGAAAACCGAGAGAAAATAATTATTAAAAATAGAGCACATATCATTCTCCTTATCAGTAAGATACCCAGAGTTATTTTTAAGGGTACCTATCTTATCCCTAACTTTTGTTCTATAAACCTGGAAAAAACTTTTTGGGTTAGTTTTTGAATCCCTAGCAAATTTAATTTCATAGTCCTGTTTAGCTTTTTTATACCCATTTTAACGTCCCTCTTAATGTCGGTACAGTGAACCCCCGGCTAATGAACAAAATTCATTCCAGAAGCCTGCTCCAGTGCCATTACCGAACGAATTTACTTCCTTAAGAAATAATGTCACGTAGGTTAGTCAATTTCAGACCCCCAAAAATACACTTCCACAAGCACTTACAATATTATACTTACATAATTGTACGATTTCCGGGGTGTTCGTTAGGCGGGGTCCACTGTATACTGATTTATAAGATGACCCTCACCTCTATTTACGCGCCTATAAATTCCTTTCTTCTGCCCTAAAAGATATTTGAGCCTATTATTCATCCATTTTGGGTCATTTCTACTTGATCTAATTTCTTTATATGGGATAAATGTTCTTTGGGTAGCCTGTACAGTGTTAAGAAAACTGTAATATTGATAGTTCTATTCGTTACCCCAGTCCACAGTTGATATGTGTTCTCTAACCTCATTATAATCTGCTAAGCAAAAGTCTGGGACTGTTACTGAATTATCCCTACTATCATACAACCATTCAATGCTAAAGGTAATTGATTTGTGGTCGCTTGTGCCATGTTCCTCTGTAATTTCTAAATTATTAACAAGGGATTCCTTGTTTGCCAGAACCAAGTCAAGTAGGTTATTTCCCCTTGTAGGTTCTGTCACAAACTGCTTCAAAAAACAATCCTAAACTACCCCTAAAAAGTCGTTAGATTCTAAATTTTCTGTCAAGAAATTCCAATCAATCTGACTAAAGTCCCCTAGAATTACTACGTTATCGTGCCGTGTGGCCTTAACAATTTCCTCCCAGAGTAGTCTCCCTTGTTCCCTATCTAAGTTTGGAGGACTATATATCACGCCTACAATCAATTTTTCACACCCCTCTGAAAATTCTATCCAGACAGACTCTGTATGTAATATTTCAGACTTTATGCCCGTTTTTATGCAACAATTTAAATGATCACGGACATTGAGTACCACCCCACCCCCCTTCCCGATACTTCTGTCTACTTGGAACAATTTAAAATCCTGGATGTAACATTCAGCAGGCATGTCCCGATTTTTCATATTAAACCACGTCTCAGTTATTGCAAAAACATCAATATTACCCGCACTAGCAACTAATCTCAACTCGTCCATCTTATTTCTAGCACTACCTCCAAACAGTTCCCATTTCGGCAATGGGAACACGCCTCGACCCTAAGACCCTCCGCATTGCAGTGGCTCTGTGCCTTGCTGCTCCAATTCACATGGAATATACGTGTATTTGCTGAGATGTGCAAGCCTACCAATATGGTCTACATGGTCTAAACTGTTCCAAAACCAAGGGCTGGCATACAAGACACAATGAAGTCAACGACTTCATAAAGAGAACCCTTGCTTCAGATGGATGCCCAGCAGAGAGAGAGCCCCGATCACTAGCAGCCAACAATACCCACAACCCAGCAAACTGCCCCAACGGGATCACCATCTACCCTTGGAAGAATGGCAAGCTCTTAGCATGGGACTATACCTGTGTGTTGACACTGGCTGACACCTACATCCTTCACAGTGTCGGGCGACAGGGAGGAGCTGCTGACCACAGGGAGGAGTACAAGATCGGCAAGTACAGGGACATAAGCCAACAGTATCAATTTGTCCCAGTGGTATCAGAGACCTTGGAAGCATGGGGAAAAAATGCAACATGTTTCCTTAAAGAACTGGGTTCCAGACTCATCGACACCACCAGGGACCCAAGGGCAGCCACTTTCATGTTCCAGCGCCTCAGCATGGCCATCCAGAGGGGAAATGCATGCTGCATACTGGGCTTGCATCCGGCTTCGGAGGAGCTGGAGGAGATTCATAATCTTTGATATATTGTACCATTGTATTCATGTTCATGTTTGTGTTTTCTGTCAATGTATTCTGTATATTAATAAAGCACTCATATAATATATACAGCTCTGGGGAGAACCTCGAGCTTTCCCTGAGGTACGTTTATTGTCTTCTCTGAGGATGAGGCTCCCCAATATATTTTTTCGTTAGGTTCAGAATTATTTTTTTCGAAATTATTGCACACAAATTTTCGCTTGCCTTATTCGGCAAGAAGAGCCTTGCTATTTAAGACAAAATCACAAATTTTTACCTATTCGGCATGACATATATATATATATATATATATATATATATATATATATATATATATATATATATATATATATATATATATATATATCCATTAATGGGGTCAAATCTGAATGGGGATTAGTCACTAGTGGCGTTCCACAAGGATCAGTTTTAGGCCCATTGTTGTTCATAATTTACTTAAATGACCTTGATGAAGGAATTGCAAGTGACATGAGTAAATTTGCTGATGATACAAAAATAGGCCGTATGATTCATCCTGAGGACGATACCAGTGAACTCCAGGAGGATTTGGACAAATTAATGTCTTGGTCTGAAAAGTGGCAGATGAAGTTCAATGTGGACAAGTGTAAGGTGCTAGTCCTTGGTAATGAAAATATCCCTCGAATTTATAAACTAGGTGAAGTAGAGCTTGATCATACAGAATGTGAAAAAGACTTGGGAGTCATTGTAAGCAGAAATCTAAAGCCAAGACAACAGTGCCTAAGTGTGCGCAATAAGGCTAACAGATTACTAGGATTTATTTCAAGAAGTATAAGCAACAGAAGTCCAAAAGTTATTTTACAGCTCTATACATCACTAGTGAGACCTCATTTGGATTATGCAGCTCAGTTTTGGTCTCCTTACTACAGGATGGATATAGATTCATTGGAGAACATACAAAGAAGAATGACTAAAATGATTTACAGTATAAGAAATCTCCCGTATGAAGATAGACTTAGAGCGTTGAATCTCCACTCTCTAGAGAGACGTAGAATGAGGGAGATATCATCGAGGTGTACAAGTGGATGATGGGCATAAACAAAGGAGATATTAATAAAATACTGAGGATATCGAAACAAGTAAGAACCAGAAATAATGGATTTAAATTGAATAAATTTAGATTTAGAAAGGATATAGGCAAGTACTGGTTTTCGAACAGAGTTGTAGATGCGTGGAACAATCTTCCGAGTAGGGTGCTTTTTTTTTTTTTTTTTTGTAAATAGATCCATCTAGGCTGGGCGTTTGGCGGGCTAGCTCCGGGATTTTCAAGGATAGCTCCTGATCAAAGAGGCTGACCAGGTCACGACTGAACAGGACTCTGTGTGAATTGTCTGGGAAGATTCCAAAGCAGCGAGAAGACATCCCAGTGCATCGTTTCAGCGTAAACAGTGGAAGTTTGTGCAGTTTGTGAGGGTTGGGGCTGAGAGTGTCCCAAGTCAGGCGGGAGCAGACAGTGCCTCCTCCCCCACGCCTGCCGGGGGGGAGGGGGCGGGGTGTGTTGGCTGCCCAGTGTTTGGTGAACAGTGACCCTCTCATAACCCCTCACCCCTGTTCCTCACCCACCCAACTCCCAGCGTCGGCGATGGCGGGGGGTGTGCGGGGGATCGCGGGAGCTTCCACTGCAGGGACAGCGCCGTGGAATTCGACTACGAGGCAGCTGTCAGGTGTGCCACAGGCGGTGTGCACTCAGTTCTTCAGGCTTCGGCATCCGTGCGCACGGTGGATGTCTTGGAGCCCGGGGGGCTCCATGTGGGAGCGGCCAGCAGCGCCTCTCGGCGGACGGAGGGCCTGGGATCTGCAATCAAATTGGCGTCCACCTGGGATCTGCAATCAAACTAGCGTCCACCAGGACGTTGACACGTCCCCAGGGCTGCTCTCCCTCGGGCTGCTAGTGATGGTGCTCCTGCAAGCAGCAGATCCTGGTGCAACCTGCTGCTGTTTGCAATGGCTGTCTGGCTGTACTGCCGAAGAGGGACAGGCACCTTGCAACATCTGTTGTTGGGGCAATGGATGCGTTCACTAGAATATTGCTCATTAGTCTGTCATTTGTTTACCATGTATGGACGTGTTTATGATTCATTACCTTTGTAACTGTCATGATTATGACCAGCTCATTACCTTTGCAACTTGTCATGATTGTGACCAGCTCTACCTGGAGCTCATTACCTTTGCAACTTGTCATGATTGTGACCAGCTCTAGTTCATTACCTTTGTAACTTGTCATGAGTGTGACCAGCTATACCTGGAGCTCATTACCTTTGCAACTTGTCATGATTGTGACCAGATATAGTTCATTACCGCTGTAACTTGTTCAGCTATCAAAACTTTGGAGTCCAGTCTCTGGACCAATTATGTACCTCTGTAATCTTTTGACTACCGCCCACAGGATGGGTATGGGGTGCATAATAAAGATATCAAACAAACTAACGAGTAGGGTGATAGAGGCTAGGACCTTGGGTGGCTTTAAAAAGAGATTGGACAAATATATGAGTGGGAGGTGCTGGGTTGATTAGTGTCGTGAGTACGGGAGTAAATTCCTTAGGTAGTGGTGGTTTTGACCTAGAGCCATACCTGCACTTGTCATGGGCCAGTATGTTCTTACTGCAGTTGTTCACTTCATATCTTATAGTATCTTATATATATATATCTTACAATATACTCATAATCTATATATACGCTAAGGATGTATATATATATATATATATATATAAAATATATAGAGGTGAAATAGAGCAGGATAGGTGGCTTTAAAAAGGCCTACAAACTGTATACGTGGGTGCGGTCAAGATTATCGTAATACGGAGTAATTCTTAGGTAGTGGTGGTTTTGATAAGAACCTGCCTTGTATGGGCCAGTAGGCCTTCTGCAGTGTTCCTCCATTCTTATGTTCTTATATATATATATATATATATATATATATATATATATATATATATATATATATATATATATATATATATATATATATATATATAGAGGGGAAGATGGCCAAGGTAGGTGGTTTAAGAGAAGGCCTACACTGTTCGTGGGTGCCGGCCAAGATTATCGTATATACAAACTCCAGCAGCAGGCGAGGCATGGAATTATCAGAGGCATGTATTGTGGGGAAACAACGTGGTGTTGAGTGTAACGAGGGAGGGACCAGTCAGTGTCGCCTCCCCCACGCCATGGGAGGAGGGGTGAGTGTAGGTGGAGTGGAGGTAACTCAATATCCAGTGTCAAGCGGTGCACATACTCACACCTTCCATGATGTGCAAGGGAAACAAATAATGTTGTGTCTATTGTAAGACAGTGTTAACAATATAAGTTGTGTAAGCCTGTGTGCATCAATATACGTCAAGTGCGTCCACTATGATGACCTCCACAACTTTCCTCCACCCAATGTGTCGTACCCTGTTCCTACAGTCTAGCCAGCTAGATGGATGCTAATCAGAAGGAAGCTAGCAGCCATGGAAATGGCACAGCAGGCAATGTTAGGAGAGGCAAGTGTCGGTCGTGTTTATACAGATTTGCGGCTTCAACGGTAATGGTTTTGTCAGCAAACATGGTAGATGCCCTGGTTCAAGACGTACTCCCGTATAGCTATTTCCTACAGCCACTTCAAGTGCCTGAACACACTTCAACAATAGACCTCATCTCCTCAGATAATATCTTAGAGGCAATTAAAGCAACAGCTACCAGGATCCTCGCACATATTCCAAAAGCAGCCCGTCTACATGCAGATGGGAAACTCACAGACCTCTTGAAAAAAGTAAAAGTTGATTCCACTATCCTAAAAGCTCCACAAGCCATTAAGGTATGGTACGACTTGCTATTTTTTTGTCAATGTCTGCTTAGCTGTGCGGGAAAGAAGGGGCAAGAGGCTAGCAACCTCATTTGCCTTCTCCACCAATACAAAAATGGGAGAGGCAGACCACCTAGGTGAGCGAGAAAACTGAAGAGGGCAACACAGTGGGGGCTATCAGGATAATCACCAGCAAAGATACAGTTGCCCCAAGGATGCTGACACTACTCAAGCACTTAGAGAAAAGCACCCTGCTAGTGAAAGCTGGAGAACCAACAGTTCTAACACCCTATCCCCACTGTGGAACCACTGTTTGTGCAAGACTCAGACATCTACAAAGCAATTATCACATTCCCGTCTGGCTCTGCTGAGGGCTACACTGGAATAAGACCCTAGCATTTAAAAGAAAAGGTCAATCCAGTTATCAGAGAGACTGCAGAGACACTGCTTTCGGAGATCACAAGGCTCGTTAACAACTCATTGGCTGGTCTGATTCCTGACAAAATTTAACCTTTCTTTTTTTAATGCATCACTTTGTGCCCTTAAAAAGAATGATGGAAGAATTAGGTAAATTGTCATGGGCAACACTCTTCGCCGCCTCATTTCCAAAACTGCTGTCCGAAGAATGCCATGATGCTTCAACCAAACCAGCTTGGCTTTGGGGTCTCTCAAGGAAGGGAAGCAGCAGTTCATGCTACAAGGGCGTATATTAACAATCTGCCTGAGGACAATGCAGTGGTAAAAATTAGTTTTCAAGATTGCATTTAATCTCATGAGAAGAGACGTGGTATTAACAGATGTACAAGAACATTTCCCTGGTCTCTTCCCTATCCAGCTGAAACAAAATCACTCATCAGAAGGTTCTAGCAAGGGGATCCTCTCGCCACATTTCTCTTCTGAATAGCAGTTAGTGAGCTTACCAGTGTGCTGAACATCTGGTTCCTGGATGATGGCACACTGGCAGGTACAAAGGAGTCCCTTCTAGATGATCTTGACCAGTTGATGACACTGGGACAGGAAATGGGACTCATCCGTAATCCATCCAAATATGAAATCATCTCAGTCAATCAACAAGTGATCCTAGAAAATTACTCCACTGCCTAGAACTAATTCATGAACTCCCAGAACGAATACACACCCCTTCTCCCAGAACCAATACACTCCCCTCTCAGAACCAGTACACACAGTGCACAACTTCTGTAAGGGGTTGGGAGCAGTAGGATTGAATACTATGTTTGTTTGGTTCAGTCATTTATAATTGTGTTGTTATTGTTGTTGTTGTTATGGAGCGGCTTTGGAGAGTACATTGGTATGGTTACTCAGCGTTTCAATAACCTACAACCACTACAGTGGCGACGAGGATGGGATCATCAGAGCCAAGGATAGTGGGCCAATGTGACCTGAAGTAGTAGGGATATTGCCAGCCGAGGACATTGCAGCAGAACGGTGATAAAGCAGCAACAAGTGGCAGCATGGCAGCACAAGGAAGGTTGGAACCTTTCGACCCACGTAAGATTTCTTTGGAGCTCTGGCTAAGCTTGTTGGAAGCCAATTTCGCTCACTTAGGAATTAAAGAGCAAGATAACAAGAGGAATTTCTTGCTAGTGTCCCTGGGATCAGAAACTTACAGTGTTTTAGGTAATGTGTGTGCACCAGATTTACCACACACGAAGCGTTACGACGACTTGGTAGCGGCACTGAAAAGTTATTATGCAGTGAAACCAGCCTACCACCGCAGTTTGTTGGCTTTTCAGCAGAGGAAGAAACGACAGGGTGAGTCCTTGCATGAATTATATACAGATTTAAAAGCATTGGCTGTGAACTGTACCTTTGGGGGACAATTTGACCCCAGAGTGAGGGACCAGTTGTTTATGGCGGTGGTGGATGAAGTATATTTTCCTCACCTAGTTGCAGAAAATTTGGATTTGCAAAGTGTGCAGTCTGCAAAACTATTTGACAAACTTTTGAACTTGGAACAGGCATTTGTTACAGATCAGAACTCTGCTCCTGCGGTACAAGTGATTAATGCTGTGAAATGTAAACATTGTGGGTTCCAGCACAGTAGTAGTACTTGTAGGTTTAAAGACTTTTTCTGTAATAAGTGTCATAAGAAAGGCCACTTGAGAAGAGTGTGTAGAGAGAAACCGTCAAAAGTGTCTCCTAAGGCTGTATCAAATTCGAGTATTGAAAAAAACAGGACAGCAAGGACACAGCAATCACCTAGATATCCTAGAACAAAGTCAATTAAGGTGCTGGATGGCGGTGATAGTTCAGAGGATGAGGAAGTGATGAGCTTATATGCCTTAGAGGATAGAGTGTTTTCCATGAAGGCAGAGAAATATGGGTTTATCATTAACAATCAACAGGTACCTTTTGAGATTGACAGTGGGGCGTCCATCTCGACTTTATCCAAAGACTGGGTAGAGGCAGTAAAGGGGCACATTGAGCCATGTTCTAGGAGGGTAAATCCATATGATAACTGGAAAATAAACCTTCAGGGACAGGTGGTTTTGCCGGTAAGATATAATAACTTAGAGGTGTCACAAGTGTTTTATGTAGTGAAATCCCATAATAGTAACTTGTGTGGGAAAGACCTCATGAAAAAGGTAGGGATTTACCTTGCTGGATTGGATGAATCTACCAAAATTAACAAACTAGACAGTGCTGAAGAAATGTTAGATAATTTTAGGGTAGATTCTAGTAAACCTATCTCCAGCTTTGTGGCCAAAATTCATGTGAAAAGTGATGCTGTTCCTAAGTGTGTGAAAGCACGGCCAGTACCATTTTTTCACAAAGAGATGATTGAGAAAGAATTAGAAAAATTAGTGCAGAAAGGCATTATTGAGCCTATTTCGCATAGTGAATGGTCTGTACCTATTGTCCCAGTATTAAAGGCTGACTCTAAGTCTATGAGAATATGTGGGGATTTTCAATATGTAAATCAAAACATTCATTGTGAAAGATATCCTTTACCCAGGATTGAGGAATTATTGTCTGTAGTGGGTAAAGGTAAAATATTTACAAAATTAGATTTGAAGGATGCTTATTTACAGATACCTGTAGATGAGAGGAGCCAACATCTTTTAGTAATTAATACCCACAGGGGTCTTTTTAAATATAAGAGATTACCATTGGAATTTCCTCATCTCCTGGTATTTTCCAGAAATTTATTTCCCAATTGTTTGTTAACCTGGATGGGGTTGCATCCTATTTAGATGATATCATAATATGTGGTGCCACGGAAGTTGAGCATGATGTCAGACTCAGGCAGGTGTTGAGTATTTTACAAGAGCATAATGTAGTACTGAATAAGGATAAGTCAGTGTTGAAAGCCAGATCTATTGCATATCTGGGGTATGAGATTTCTGGGGCAGGTATTAAACCCTCTTCTCAGAAGGTGGAGGCTCTTGTGAATTTACCTTCACCTATGTCTGTAGGAGAAGTTCAGTCTTTTGTGGGGATGGTGACTTACTATTGTAAGTTTATTAAGATTTTTTCTTTAATTTTGGCACCACTGTATGATTTGTTAAAAAAGGGGGCTACATTTGAGTGGTCTTCAGTGGAAGAGGAAGCTGTTCAAAGGATTAAAAAACAATTGGAGTGTTCAGCTTTGTTGACTAATTTTACGGGAGAGCATCCATTAATAATTGAGGTTGATGCTTCTTCTGTGGGTGTTGGATGTGTGTTAATCCAGGTAGTAAATGGCCAGGAAAACCCTGTGTATTTTGCTAGTAAGAAACTTTCTCCGGCAGAACAGAATTATTCTCAACTTGATAAAGAAGGTCTAGCTTTGGTGTATGCTGTTAAGAAATTCAGATATTTTTTTGCTAGGGAGAAAGTTTGTTGCTCGCACAGATCATAAACCATTGCTAGGGTTGTTTGGTAAAGGGAAACATATTCCAGTAAATGCAAATGCCAGAATTCAGCGTTGGGCTCTGTTATTAGCTCAGTATGATTATGAATTGTCATTCAAGGTTGGTAAGGAAAATGTTATTGCAGATGCATTTAGTAGATTACCTATTGAAGATCACAGCTTAGAATCAGGTATACCTTCGGAATATGTGTAGATTAGTAGAGTTCCTCGATTTCAAACACTTATCATTTGACAAAATCAAAGAGGAAACTGGGATAGATGCTGTATTATCCCAAGTAGTAAATAATGTTAAATATGGATGGTGTAAAAACAGTGTATTTTTATCTGATTATAATTCAGTCAAATCAGATCTGACTGTTCATGATAATGTATTATTGTATAGAAATAGAGTGGTAGTGCCTGTAAAATTGAGATGTAAGGTATTGGAGCATCTGCATATAGGTCATAATGGTATCAATGCTATGAAAGCAGAAGCTAGGCAGTGGGTCTGGTGGCCAAAGAGTTAGTTAGTTAGTTTGATATCTTTATTATGCACCCCATACCCATCCTGTGGGCGGTAGTCAAAAGATTACAGAGGTACATAATGGGTCCAGGGACTGGACCTCAAAGTTTGATAGCTGAGCAAGTTACAAAGGTAATGAACTCAGATGGTCACAATCATGACAAGTTACAAAGGTATTTGCAGATTACAGAGGTATATATAGGGTCCAGAGACTGGGCCCCAAAGTTTTGATAGCTGAACAAGGTACAATGGTAATTAATTCACTAGTTACAAGGTAATGAATCATGTAAGTAAATTTACTTACGTCTGTACATGGTTGCACTCATGAACAAATTATAAAGCAATGAGCAATCTATTAGTCTACATCCAGCCACAACTGTAATGAGTTATTGGTGCAAATTTTATTTGTTGGGTCACACACACACACATATACATATACACATACATATATACACACACACATACACACACATACATGTATATACATACACACATACACATACACACATGTACATACACACACACACACACAAATAGGTGATACAAATAGGTGAGTACACGTGTCAATGCTTTATTTACAGGGAGCAAAGTCAGGGTATTTTTCCAGAATGGTCTGTAATATACCACTGTGGATAAAATACTTTGACATATCTTGAACATTTCTGAATGAGTAGTCTCTGAATTCATTAATTTTATCGCACTCCAGTACATAATGACGCAGGGTGTGACAATAATCCAACTGGCAAAGTTTACATCTTGTTTGGTCTACATCTGGTGGTGGTGATTTAACCTGCCAAAGATACTTGTAACCCAGCCGGAGGCGGGCGGTAGTGACATCCAAGAGTCTGCTTATTTTGTTGGATGCACCATAGACATGTGGCTCTTCCTGCATGATAGAATGATGATAGATGGACTGACTGGTATCAAACTCCCTGAGTCTTAAGTCAATAAAATTCAGTTGAAGTTCTTTTCGTATTATTGTTCTCAAACTGCTAACTGACAAGCCAAGATTGTAATCTATCCCCTCTTTGAAAGCATAAAACTTAGCCAATTTATCAGTTCTATCATGCATCTGAAGACCAATGTGAGATGGAATCCACAGCATGTGCACTCTGACTCTACTATCCAGAATCCTACCATACCTGTGCCTGGCTTCTGACACGAGCATGCTACAAGTTATACTTGATGAGTTGAGAGCATTTATGGATGACAGAGAATCAGTTACAATTAGAGAGTTAACAAAGATGGACCAAGATATTGCCGAAGTGACAAAGAGTTGTCCCATTTGTTTTCAGAATTTTAAGCCAAATTCATCTCCTGTCCTATCTTGGCCCAGCACTGGGACACCATGGTCTAGAGTGCATATAGATTATGCAGGTCCTGTTGAGGGCAAATCTTTTTTGGTAATTGTGGATTCCTTTTCAAAATTCTTAGATGTGCAAGTAACTAGTTCCATGACATCCACAGTTACTACTGAGTTACTGAGGAAATCCTTTTGTAATTTTGGGTTACCAGACACAGTTGTGTCAGATAATGCTGCTTATTTTGTCTCACAAGAGCTGGAAGCCTTCTTTAGTAAGAATAGTATTGAACATGTTACTCCAGCCACATACCATCCTTCATCAAATGGTCTGGCAGAGAGGGCGGTAAGGTCATTGAAGGAAGGTTTACACAAGTTTACAAAAGGTTCTCTCAATACCAGATTATGTAGGTTCTTATATAACCATAGGAAAACTGTTCATTCCTCCACAAATAAGACACCAGCAGAAATGATGTTTCATAGGAATTTTAAAGTCCCTGTATCGGCTGTCAAATGTCATGTTAAAGAGGACAATTCATTGCCTAACATGCCTGCTGGTGACCTTCAAGGAGTGGTGAAGCATTTTAAAGTTGATGATGCTGTGTATGCAAGGAACTTTGGGAAAGGTGACCCTTGGTTAGAAAGAAAAATTGTGGAGGTATTAGGGGTTAGGAATTATAAAGTGTTAATTGGAGGGTTTGGTAACATGATATGGAAAAGGCATATAGATCAGCTCATGCCAAGGTTTAGGAGTGGAGAACAACCACTGATTCCAACAGTACCAGAAGCAGTAAGGAGTGGTTTAAAGGAACTGCCCACAACAGATAATAATGGTAATAAACTTAAAGAGCAGGTTAGCATACAGGAAGAACCTCCTTGGAGGTTTGATAAGGGACCAGCCGGGTGAGAGAAGAGGAGGCACCTCAGGACAGTGCAAACCCTCCAATTCTCCGGCGTTCCAGCAGAGTTGTCAAACCTCCAGATAGGTTGGATTTATAAGTTGGATGATATAATGTAATTTAGAAAAGGAGGAATGTAAGGGTTTGGGAGCAGTAGGGGATTGAATACTATGTTTGTTTGGTTCAGTCATTTATAATTGTTTTGTTATTGTCGTTGTTGTTATGGAGCGGCCTTAGAGAGTACATGGTTTTAGTTACTCTGGGTTTTACTAACCTACAACCACTACAGTAGTGACATCCAAGAGCCTGCTTATTTTGTAAGTAAGTAAGTAAGTAAGTTTATTCAGGTATACACAAATACATTTACATACATTATCATACATAGCAGCATATGTGTAGAGAACCCTCCAGGATAACCCAAAAAAGTCAGTGACTTATTTCCATTGGGATGCACCATAGACATGTGGCTCCTCCTGCATGATAGAATGATGATGGATGGACTGACTGGTGTCAATCTCCCTGAGTCTTAAGTCAATAAAATTCAGTTGAAGCTCTTTTCGTATTATTGTTCTCAAACTGCTAACTGACAAGCCAAGATTGTAATCTACCCCTCTTTGAAAGCATAAAACTTAGCCAATTTATCAGTTCTATCATGCATCTGAAGACCAATGTGAGATGGAATCCACAGCATGTGCACTCTGACTCTACTATCCACAATCCTACCATACCTGTGCCTGGCTTCTGACACAAGCATGCTACAAGTTATACTTAATGAGTTGAGAGCATTTATGGATGACAGAGAATCAGTTACAATTAGAGAGTCAACCTTAGATACATGGACGCATTTGAGTGCAAAGAGTATGGCAAACAGTTCTGTCTGAAGGGTAGAGGCCCAGTTATTGATGCGTGCTCCAATTTCTTTAAGAGAGCCATCACTCTGTATGACAACAGCAGCACTACCAGCTGCACCAGTGGATTGGTGAACAGAACCATCAACGTAAATAATTTGTGGGAGAGTGTGCTGTTTGGCTAAATTATCAATATAGCTTAAGGCATCATGTTTGGCTTCAAGGCGAAGCTTTGGTTGTGATTTTAGAAGTAGTTTGGGGGGAAATGGAGGGATGGTAGTTTGGAAAGGGGTAATATTCCATGGAGCGGAGAAGTGCCGCTGTTGTCTTACTTGACATTGATCATGTAACTGATTCATGCGGAGGTCGGTTCCAGTTTTTTCGATCCATCTGGAGGGATGTTCACCAGTGCTGAGGAACGTTTGGAGGGCTTCTGTGCAGGGGTTTGAATGGGCTTGCCTGAGCATATTAACCCCAATTAGGATATTTCTTTCAGTAACACGATCTCTGATGCTTGGAATATCAAGTTCTTTCTGCATATTTAAAATTTTGGCAGTAGAGGGCATCCTAAAATGATCCTCATTGCTTCTTTCTGCAGTTTTTCCAGCCCTCCAAGCTTCCAGTCAGACACAAGAGCAAGTAGTGGCGCAGCATAATCAACCAATGATCTAATATAAGCAAGATACATCATTTTCACAATTTTAACATTAGCACCATACCTGGGGTGAAACCCTGCCAAAACTCTCTGGTGGTCTGGTGGCTAAGGCTCTCGCTTCACACGGCGAGGGCCTGGGTTCGATTCCCAGCCAGGGCAGAAACATTGGACGTGTTTCTTTACACCTGTTGTCTATGTTCCCCATCAGTAAAATGGGTACCTGGGTGTTAGTCGACTGGTGTGAGTCGCATCCTGGGACACTGACCTATTCTGCCCGAAATGCTCAGCATAACAAGGGACTTTCTATATAGTAGTATGTCACTGATGTCAGTTAGGCCTGTATACCATGTACATGTACTTGTAGTAAATAAAGATATTATTATTATTTTTTTTTTTTTTTTTTATTAACACATCGGCCGATTCCCACCAAGGCAGGGTGGCCCGAAAAAGAAAAACTTTCATCATCATTCACTCCATCACTGTCTTGCCAGAAGGGTGCTTTACACTACAGTTATAAAACTGCAACATTTACACCCCTCCTTCAGAGTGCCGGCACTGTACTTCCCATCTCCAGAACTCAAGTCCGGCCTGCCGGTTTCCCTGAATCCCTTCATAAATGTTACTTTGCTCACACTCCAACAGCACGTCAAGTATTAAAAACCATATGCCTCCATTCACTCCTATCAAATACGCTCACACATGCTTGCTGGAAATCCAAGCCCCTCGCACACAAAACTTCCTTTAATCCCTCCCTCCAACCTTTCCTAGGCCGACCCCTACCCCGCCTTCCCTCCACTACAGATTTATACACTCTCGAAGTCACTCTGTCTCGTTCCATTCTCTCTACATGTCCAAACCACCTCAACAACCCCTCCTCAGCTCTCTGGACCATCGTTTTGGTAATCCCGCACCTCCTCCTAATTTCCAAACTCCGAATTCTCTGCATTATATTCACACCACACATTGACCTCAGACATGACATCTCCACTGCCTCCAGCCTTCTCCTCGTTGCAACATTCATCACCCATGCTTCACACCCATATAAGAGCGTTGGTATAACTATACTCTCATACATTCCCTCTTTACTTCCATGGACAAGGTTCTTTGTCTCCACAGACTCCGAAGTGCTCCACTCACCCTTTTCCCTCATCAATTCTATGATTCACCTCATCCTTCATAGACCCATCCGCCGACATGTCCACTCCCAAATATCTGAATACATTCACCTCCTCCATACTCTCTCCCTCCAATCTGATATCCAATCTTTCGTCACCTATTCTTTTTGTTATCCTCATCACCTTACTCTTTCCTATATTCACTTTCAATTTTCTTCTTTTACACACCCTACCAAATTCATCCACCAACCTCTGCAGCTTCTCTTCAGAATCTCCCAAAGCACAGTGTCATCAGCAAAAAGCAACTGTGACAACTCCCACTTTGTATTTGCTTCTTTATCTTTTAGCCCAACACCTCTTGCCAAGACCCTCGCATTCACTTCTCTTACAACCCCATCTATAAATATATTGAACAACCACGGTGACATCACACATCCTTGTCTAAGGCCCACTTTTACTGGGAAATAGTCCCCTTCCCTCCTACACACTCTAACCTGAGCCTCACTATCCTCATAAAAACTCTTCACTGCTTTCAGTAACCTTCCTCCTATTCCATACACCTGCAACATCTGCCACATTGCCCCCCTATCTACCCTATCATACGCCTTTTCCAAATCCATAAATGCCACAAAAACATCTTTACCCTTATCCAAATACTGTTCACCTATATGTTTCACTGTAAACACTTGGTCTACACACCCCCTACCTTTCCTAAAGCCCCCTTGTTCATCTGCTATCCTGCTTTCTGTTTTACTCTTAATTTTTTCAATAATAACTCTACCATACACTTTACCAGGTACAATCAACAGACTTATTCCCCTATAATTTTTGCACTCTCTTTTGTCCCCTTTGCCTTTATACAAAGGAACAATACACGCTCTCTGCCAATCCCTAGGTACCTTACCCTCTTCCATACATTTATTAAATAATAGCACCAACCACTCCAAAATTATATCCCCACCTGCTTTTAACATTTCTATCTTTATCCCATCAATCCCAGCTGCCTTACCCCTTTCATTCTAACCACTGCCTCACGAACTTCCCTACACCCACAACTGGCTCTTCCACACTCCTACAAGATGTTATTCCTCCTTGCCCTACACACGAAATCACAGCTTCCCTGTCTTCATCAACATTTAACAAATCCTCAAAATATTCTCTCCATCTTCCCGATACCTCTAACTCTCCATTTAATAACTCTCCTCTCCTATTTTTAACTGTCAAATCCATTTGTTCTCTAGGCTTCCTCAACTTATTAATCTCATTCCAAAACTTTTTCTTATTTTCAACAAAATTTGCTGATAACATCTCACCCACTCTCTCATCTGCTCTCTTTTACATTGCTTCACCACTCTTTTAACCTCTCTTTTTTTCTCCATATACTCTTCCCTCCTTGCATCACTTCTACTTTGTAAAAACCTCTCATATGCTAACTTTTTCTCCCTTACTACTCTCTTTACATCATCATTCCACCAATCGCTCCTCTTCCCTCCGCACCCACTCGCCTGTAACCACAAACTTCTGCTGAACACTCTAACACTACATTTTTAAATCTACCCCATACATTTTCGACCCCATTGCCTACACTCTCACTAGCCCATCTATCCTCCAATAGTTGTTTATATCTTACCCTAACTGCCTCCTCTTTTAGTTTATAAACCTTCACCTCTCTTTTACTTACTGATTCTATTTTCCTTGTATCCCATCTACCTTTTACTCCCACTGTAGCTATAACTAAAAAGTGATCTGATATATCTGTAGCCCCTCTATAAACATGTACATCCTGAAGTCTACTCAACAGTCTTTTATCTATCAATACATAGTCCAACAAACTACTGTCATTACGCCCTACATCATATCTTGTATACTTATTTATCCTCTTTTTCTTAAAATATGTATTACCTATAACTAAACCCCTTTCTATACAAAGTTCAATCAAAGGGCTCCCATTATCATTTACACCTGGCACCCCAAACTTACCTACTACACCCTCTCTGCATGTTTCTCCCACTTTAGCATTTAGGTCCCCTACCACAATTACTCTCTCATTTGGTTCAAAAGTTCCTATACATTCGCTTAACATCTCCCAAAATCTTCTCTCTCCTCTACACTCCTCTCTTCTCCAGGTGCATACACGCTTATTATGACCCACTTTTCGCATCCGACCCTTATTTTAATCCACATAATCCTTGAATTTACACATTTATATTCCCTCTTTTCCTTCCATAACTGATCCTTCAACATTATTGCTACCCCTTCCTTAGCTCTAACTCTCTCAGATACTCCTGACTTAATCCCATTTATTTCTCCCCACTGAAACTCGCCTACCCCCTTCAGCTTTGTTTCGCTTAGGGCCAGGACATCCAACTTCTTTTCATTCATAACATCGGCAATCATCTCTTTCTTATCATCCGCACTACATCCACGCACATTCAGACAACCCAATTTTATAAAGTTTTTCTTCTTCTCGTTTTTAGTAGATTTGTACAGGAGAAGGGGTTACTAGCCCATTGCTCCCGGCATCTTAGTCGCCTCATACGACACGCATGGCTTACGGAGGAAAGATTCTTTTCCACTTCCCCATGGACAATAGAGAAAATAAAAGGAACAAGAGCTATTAAGAAAAGAAGAAAAACCTAGATGTGTGTATGTATATATATGCATGTGTATGCCAGTGTAGTGTGACCTAAAGTGTAAGTAGAAGTAGCTAGATATACCTGTTATCCAGCGTGTTTATGAGACAGAAAAAAGACACCAGCAATCCTACCATCATGTAAAACAGTTTCAGGTTTCTGTTTCACAGTCACCTGGCAGGACAGTAGTACCTCCTGGGTGGTTGCTGTCTACCAACCTACTACCTATATTATTATTATTTCTTTGTATTGACGACAAAGTCTCGTTACAACAGGTCCAAAAGTGAGACCTCATAGCCTAGATACCTGTATCTGCTTACATATTCTAAAAGAGACCCATCATGCAACTGGATCTGGCTAACTGTGCCTCTCTGTCGAGGAGGACGCCTATTGAGTATCTTTGTTATATCAGTAGAGATTATCAACCCCAGAAAGGGAGGAGATTTTTTTTTTTT
>WNWK01008301.1:0-85806 GCA_009830355.1 Cherax destructor | reverse complement strand
TTTTGCGGTCATTGTACCCACCTTCGCACCGTTGGCAACAACGCTGGTCTGACCTGCTGAATAACAAACTTCATTCTATTAAACCGGTTATAGGTTTCTGGCCTTCTTCTTGTCACCAATGTCGAGGTTGGGAGACTACTCTCTCCCGTCTTCGCATCGGCCACACTCGTCTTACTCACGGGTATCTCATGGAGAGGCTCCCTGCCCCTCTCTGTGAGCATTGTCAGGTTCCAGTGTCTGTTCGACTATCCTGTTGGACTGCCCACTCTATCAACGAGCACGCAGAATTTACCTCCAACGACGTCCTTCGCTCTGCGGCCCTTTCTTTACCTTCCTTCTTGCAGATGGACCCTCCTTTAATCCTGACTCTTTGTTGACTTTTTGACAGAAACTGACTTACTACACAAACTCTGAAGATTATACCTCTAGCACCTCCCTCAGTCCCTTCTACCTCGATCTCTTGCTACCCTCCACCCCTGCACTACCCACCGTCATCTAGCACTCCATACCCTACTAATCGTCCATCTCCTCTTACAACTCACTCTCCCTGCATCCTACAATAACCTGCAGCGCTGTATGACCCCTGTGGTTTAGCGCTTCTTCTATTTGATTATAATAATAATAATGTCTATGGGTGTTTTAGCTCAGGGTTAAAGTTGGAATTTATGGTTCTATAAATGTAGATAGCAGAGTAGTAAGTATGGATGTTCTGAACAGTGAGTAGGTTTAGGTCTTTGAAGAGTGGGGGGGTGTGCTGCCTAGCGTTGGATTGCGTGATAATTCTTACTGCGGCTTTTTGTTGGGTTATTATTGGCTTTAGGTGGGTAATTGCTGTTGATCCCCATGCACAAATGGCATATGTCAGGTAGGGATAGATGAGTGAATAGTATAGTGTGAGTAGGGCTGATTGTTGTACATAATACCATATCTTAGAGAGGATCCCCACAGTTTTGGACACTCTCTTTGTTATGTGTTGGATATGGGTGCTGAATTTCAGGCTGCTGTCAAGGTGAAGGCCCAGGAATTTGCCCTCATTATGTTTAGCGATAGGTGTAGTGTTGATCTTAATGTTTAATTGTGGATCACCTGCTCTGTTGCCAAACATAATATAGAAGGTCTTATCAGTGTTGAGTGTAAGTTTATTGGCTGTCATCCATGTTGATATTTTTATTAATTGCGTTAACAATGGTATTAGCGTGGCAAGATTTGTGGGAGATGACATAAGTTGTGTCGCCAGCAAAGAGTATTGGTTTCAGGTGTTGTGATACATTGGGAAGATCATTGATGTATAAAAGGAAGAGCAGGGGACCAAGGACACTTCCCTGTGGTGTCAAGTGGTCATGTCGTGGAGGGTGTGTCTTTAATGGTGACATACTGATACCTATCAGTGAGGTAGGATTTGAAGTATGCAAGTGCATGACCTCTTATTCCATAGTGGTCAAGTTTGTGGAGTAGGATGCCGTGGTTTACTGTGTCGAAAGCTTTCCTTAGGTACAGCAGGTCTATCATTTTTACTATTGCATCGTTAGTGCATCTATTTTTCCTGAAGCCAGATTGGCAGGGGTTGAGTATGCTTTGTGTCATTATAAACGAGTATAATCTCTTGTGCAAAAGTTTATCGAAGATTTTGGATAGCAACAGTAAGTTTGATATTGGCCTATAGTTGTTTACGTCTGTGGGGTCACCACCTTTGTGTATTGGTGTAACCCTTGCTGTTTTGAGTAGTGTCGGGAAAGTGCTAGTTACTAGTGATTTGTTAAAAAGTAATGAAATAGCATGTGAAAGGACATGAGTGGCTCGTTTGTATATTAATGGTGGGACTTGAGACAGATTCCCTGATTTATTTTTAAGTGACTTGATTATCATGGTGACTTCAGTGGGTTCAGTAGGTGCAAGATAGGAGGATGGGAAATTCCCATCTAGGTAATCACTTCCTCGGGCATTGGTATCTGGGATTTTACTGGCAAGATTTGATCCTATGGTTGAGAAGAAGTCATTTATCTTGTTTACTGTATCAATAGGCTGTAGTGGTGTTTCGTTGGGTTTAGTTAGGACAATATCCCTAGTTTTTTGCAGTTTGTGGGTACCCATAATCTGTGAGAGTGTTTTCCAGGTCTTTTTTATATCTCCTCTTGTTTCAGTGAATCTGCTGGAGTAGTACAATTGTTTGGCTTTTTTTATTAGTTTAGTGAGAACTGATGAATAGTGTTTAATAAACTCTTTATGTATGAATCCCCGTCTATATTGCTTTTCATATTGATGTTTTTTGTTAATGGATTTTAGTAAGCTGTTAGTTAGCCATGGGCATCCTAGCCATTTATTCGTAATCTGTTTCATTTTTATAGGACAATATTTGTGGTATAGTCTATGTAATTTATTAAGAAAGTTGTCCGTCCAATCATCGATACCCTTGGTGTTTGAAAATTCTATAGCCCAGTCAACTGTCTCTAACTCTGCTGTGAAGTTGTTTATTGATGCCTGGTCATGAAGTCTAAATGAAACTTTGGTGTATTCTAGGGGTGGTTTACTAATGTTTGTTAAGAGGAAGGTGGGGTAGTGGTCTTTAGTGCTGTCTGTTATTATCCCCGATTTGATTTTAAGCAGAAGAGAGCGGTCGTTCGCCGTGTCATCCATGACGCTAAACGCACTTACTGGCGGGATTATATTTCTACCATCACTTTGGCTTCCTCTATGACTGCAATCTAGAAAAAGTACGGAAACTGAATGGTAAATGCTCTCCCAACCCAGCTCCTGTTCTTCAGGTTGCCGGTGTCGCTATAGCAAAGCCTCTTGATGTTGCCACTGAAATTGGCAATCATTTTGTCTGTACAGTATACCCCTGAGTAACGTAAAAACTTCATTCCAGAAGCCTGCTCAAGTGCCATTACCGAACGAATTTACTCCCTTAGGGAATAATGTCACGTAGGTTAATCTATTTCAGACCCCCAAAAATACACTTCCACAAGCACTTACGAAAATACACTTACATAAATGTTCGAGTTTGGAGATACACGAAAACCGAGGGACCACTGTACATCCGAAACAGTGGCTCGTAAGACGTATATATACGACTGAAACAGTCAAAGGGTTAAGGGTTAAGGAGGTTCAGCCGGCTATGACAAGTTGCCTTCAGAGAGGTTGGTAAGTAAGACACATAGGCAACAGTTAGGCATCTTTAATTCCAAAATTTTCACCTACACAGTAGGCTATCACTTGCCATATATCCTGGCAAGCTCACACATTCGCACACCACTCTCGTATTTTTGTATTATTTCCTTCTTTGTGTCTACGGTGTTTCTCACTTTCTTCATCCTAGGGGTAACACTAGGAACTTTTCTTGGGACCCATGGTAGCTTATTTCACAGTCACACTTAATGAACAAACTCCAAACAATTATAATTAAGTGTGAAATGTCTGGATGAGCGTGCAGGGTATTGTTCTCTCGAGTGTAAACAACGCGGGACTGGCTCTCCACGCCTGCGTAGTTAGGCACCCAAGTGCCTGGGTGGACAGGTCACGGACGCACTTGTTCGAATCGCGATATTTTGTTCGCATGGCGATATCAATTTTGTTGTTCTAATGACGATATGTTCTATTGCCAAGCCATTCGAATAGCGGGGGTCCACAGCAATTGTTTTGTGTATGTAAAAGTATAGTTAATCTTTACAAAATTAATTTTTTGTGAATATTTTTGGGTGTCTGGAACGGATTAATTGTATTTACATTATTTCTTATGGGAAATAAGGGTTCAACTTTCGAACAGTTCGAGTTAAGGTCTAGCTCCTGGAACAGATTATGACCGAACCTAGGTTTCGGTTTTCAGTTAACGGCAACATACTACCAACAGTAATCAAGAAAAGACAAATGTAGAGCAAGCTTGTTTTTTTTTTTGAGTATTTCTCTTTATGTAGAGCTTGTTAAATAAAATAATAAAGCTCTACATAGATCAAAACGTTATAAAAAAAAAATTGTACCTGTGCCTTTACTTTATTTAAAGTTTTTACACTCACTAAAAACAACAGATATGGCCCCACTCCACAAAGGTGGAAGTAAAGCAATTGCAATGAATTACATACCAATAGCGCTAACATCCCACATCATAAAAATCTTTGAAAGGGTTCTAAGAAGCAAGATTGCCAACCACCTGGATAACCATCAATTGCACAACCCAGGCCCCCCTCAAGGGAGGTTCCTTGACGCTGATGAGGGTCTCTTAATCTAGGGAATTAGATCTGTGCTCTGGTTCCCTGAATTGAGCCTGAATATCTTAAATCCCACCACATGTGCTTCCCCATTATTATAATAATGCACAACCCAGGGCAGCATGGGTTTAGAGCAGGTCACTCCTGCCTCTCAACTACTGGACCACTATGACATGGTCTTGGATGCACTGAAGTACAAACAAAATGCAGATGTGGTATACAGACTTTGCGAAAGCCTTTGATAAGTATGATCGTGGCATAATAGCACACAAAATGCGTGATAAAGGAATAACAGGAAAATTGGTTATATACCTGGAGGGAGGGTTTCGGGGGTCAACGCCCCAGCGGCCTGGTCCGTGACCAGCCTCTCGGTGGATGAGGGCCTGATTAATCAAACTGTTACTGCTGGCTGCACGTAAACCGACGTAAAAGCCACAGCCCGACTGGTGCCTGTCCAGCACCTTGAAGACAGCCAGGGGGTTTATTGGTAACCCCCCTTATGTATGCTGTGAGGCAGCTGAACAGTCTTCGGCCCCTGATACTTATTATGTGGGTAGATAGATCTATACCTTCTTAACAAATAAAGCACAAAGAATAATAATGAACAGAGTAAAGTCAGAGGTGGCTACAGTGTAAGTTTATTCAGGTATACACATATACAGTTAATAATAATAATAATAATAATAATTTTTATTTCATCGCAATTTTACATAGAGATTTACATAGAAGTGCAAGGAGAGCCACTGACATGCCAGGGCATAACGGGCAGCTTAATCTAAAAACTTATGGATTATGTACATAATATTTGATAGATTGATGGGAATTTGATTTTCTTAAACATTGGGCAGATTACAATATGATGATATTTCATTTGGCAAATTATAATATGGTGACACTACATTGCAGCAAGTGTTTAGTAAAAACTGAAATTATTTTTGGGAAAATGACATTGAGTATTTTTTTTAAAGTAATTTACAGAATGCATATTTAGTTTATGGCGAGTAGGTGGTAATATTACAATGTTATAATAGTACAAATTGAGATTATCTTATAGGAAAAAAATACTGAGCATTCTTGAAACTAATATTATCGTACATAATAATAATAAAAATGGAATTATCTTATAGGAGAAATAACAATGAGTATTTTTTGAGTATGAGTATTTAGGTAAGGGTGAGTAGGTGGTTTTTGAGTAGAGTCTTAAAATGATTCTCAGACAAGGTTATTTTTGTATTTTCTGGTAATGAGTTCCAGAATCTGGGGCCCTTTATGTGCATTGAATTTTTACATAGGTTGCTATGGATGCGGGGTACATCAAAATGTGATCTGTTTCTTGTGTTATGGTCATGGGTCCTATTAAGGTTGGTGAGGAGAATTTTGAGTTCTATGTATGTAGTAGGCACAATTATAAGTGTGAATGTTCTTTATGGTGAGTAATTTTAGGCTTTTGAATATTGGTGGAGTATGCTGTCTAGAGTGGGAATTTGTTATCATTCTGACTGCAGCCTTTTGCTGGGTTATGAGTGGTCTAAGGTGATTTAATGTTGTAGATCCCCATGCACCGATTCCATAAGTGAGATAAGGGTAGATGAGTGAGTGGTATAGTGCAAGGAGAGCTGGTTGAGGTACATAGTAGCGTATCTTAGATAATATGCCTACTGTCTTTGAGATTTTCTTGGAAATTTGTTGTATAGTGTTAGTCCAGATGTGGTCTAATAATGAGATACTCGTTTCAGAGATTTTTTAGGTTTTGATATTGTTGGTAGTAATAAGCAGTTGTGCATAGTGTTTGTCAATTCTGTTACCTGTGGGTCCTGGTCATGAAGGAGATTTATGTTGAAGTCTCCTGTGAGCAGCAAATGGTCTTTGTTCATGTGTGCATCAGTTATCAGGTTTCCTAATTTTTCACTAAAGTGGTGAATGTTGGACTGCGGTAGTCTGTAGATGTTGATCACTGTGAGGGGTTTTTGTAGGTCTTTTGATTTAAATTTAGCTACGATATATTCTCCATGCTCATCACTTGTGCAGGAGTTATTAATACATTCAAGTTGATCTGTGTAATATATAGCTATTCCACCCCTCGCTGATCAGTCCTACAGTTGTGTATGGCTGAGTAACCTGGGATGGCATAGACAGCTGTAGTAATAGGTTTTAGCCAGGTCTCAGTGAGTGTGATGATTGATATGTTGGTCTGTAGGGATTGGAGTAGTGCTGTGAGGTCATCATAATGTTTGCTCAAAGATCTAACATTGTAATTAAAGATGGTTATTTTATTGTTGGCTTTGAGTAATGTCTTTTCTTGGTCAGCTGTGTAGTAATTACAGTTGCTATTGGAATCATCTAAGTCATTTAATAATAGGTTGATGTCAGAATCTATGCCTGTAATCATATGATTTAGTGTGATTATAAACTAGACTTGAGAACAATGGTATATGCTAAACTTATAAATATGATACACATACTAGGTTAAATTCTTACAAACTAACTGGATATTTAAGTTTGGAAATTGGTAGTGGTAAAAATGTATTAAAAAATATAGCAAAATATGCAATTATAGAAAAAGATAAACTGTAAAAAGTTACATAAACTAGCTATTGGATAAACACAAGTTTGAACAATTTTTCACAGAGATATAAGATAGTTGTACAATGTTGATGATTTACTAAGTGAACTGGCTAATGAAATGGTGTGAATAGTTACTAAGCCTAGTGTTTACTTGGCTTGGACAATTATTTGAATTCAATATTGCACTGGTTGAGATTTTAGAATATATAAAAGTAATAAGAGGTAAGTGAATGTAAATAACTGTGTTAAGAGAATATAGCAATTAAGTTTAAAAGTAGAGTGGACTAATAGTAAAAAGGTTATAATTAATTTTAAGTAAATAAGTAAATTATTTGGTAGCTGCTTCTAATACTAGAAATATAAAATAAGTCACATAACAATGAGGTAGTGTTTTAATACAATACAAAATTAGTCACACAATTTACCACAATTTTGTAATGTATAGTGGACTAATACTAAAAAGGTTTTGATTAAATTTCAAGTAAACAGTGTTTACTAATTTTGTAAGTTAAGGTTGGGAAATGGTAATGGTAAATGTGTATTAAGAAATATAAAACAAAAGGTTACAAATAAGGAAAAATTTATATATAAAATAAAAAATAAGTCACACAATCAAAATTTGTGAGAAATTTAAGATAGTGAGGTAGCACTAACGTAGTCTTAGGATTTGGTCATTTAGGTTAATCAGTCTCTGTAAGGTTAGCATCTCGAAGAAAGTTGGACAGTTCATTTTCATTCGTGATATAGTAAACACGGCCTACATTTGTTTTCCTAACTAGGATTTTCCCATCCCGTGTGAAGCACTGGTAGATTTTGTCATTATTCTCACGTTTAATTTTTCTTACTCTGTATAGGAGGTTCTGACGTTTTTTTGTGAGACACTCATGTACATAAAGATCTTTTTTAGCACTAATTGATGACTTTATTAGATTGTTTTTTCCATCTATCGTGTGAAATCTAGTTACATATACATAGCAGCATATGTGTAGAGAACTTAGGATAACCCAAAAACAGTCAGACAGAATGACTTATTTCCATTGGGGTCCTTTTATTACCTTATTATTTTTATACTATAAAGGAGATATCTTATTATTATACTATAAAGTGCTGTATAACCCTTGTGGTTTAGCGCTTCTTTTGATTATAATAATATACTATAAAGGAGATATCTTATTATTATACTATAAAGGAGATATTATTATACGTACTATAAAGGAGATATCTTATTATTATACGTACTATAAAGGAGATATCTTATTATTATACTATAAAGGAGATATCTTATTATTATATACTATAAAGGAGATATACTAAGAATAAGGTAAATTGAGTTATTTATGTTTACATTACCAGTAAAAACTGGTGGAAGCACCAATGTCCATACAGGGGCGGTAGGGAGTGGGGAAACAGAAAAAATGCACCAGCAGGGAATGCAGCCACAAAAAATCCTAGGAAACAAAATTCCAGTCTATGCAAATTCTATGCCTTGGGTATCTGCAGGCATGGTATATCTAGAAAAAGAGGTGGAACACGCACCTTTGACCATCCCCAAAAAATGCCGCACCCACATGAAAACAGGAGGGTGTAACTCCCCATCCTGTAACTTATTTTACCCCGAAATGTGTCACTCGTCAGTCAATAAAATAAAATGCTACAACGTATACTGCCAGGCACATCATCTAAAGGGGACAAAAAGACAGACTGGCCGGACCATGGGAAACAAAAGAGAGGATAACCTCTCCAGAGAAGGAGGTTTTATAGTGTCAGGAAGGAAAGACTGGCAAGAAATGACAGAAATCTTACACCAACTGAAAACGCTTCTGGAGCAGAGGTACAGTCATTGGCCTTCACTCCAGAACAACAGATATTAATGCCAGCAAATAAAACCCCCCTAAATTCCATCAATATAACAACATTTATCTTTGCAAACAACAAAATTCCTTACATCAAGGAACTGCTCGAGTCAAATGCAATGTTTGCAGCTTTCACAGATACCCACATAAAGGATCATTTTGACAATGAAATATGGATCCCAGGTTATGACCTATTCAGATGCGACAGACTAAACAGGCAACAAGGTGAGGAGTGGGGTGTTGGCTTGTACATCACAGTCTCTCTTATTTGCTCAGAACTACTAAACATCTCCAGTGATGTAGTTGAAGTTTTGACAGTAAAAACTGAAAACCAAAACCTTGTCATTGTGGTTGTATACAAGCCTTCGGATGGTAACTCCACACCTAATCGCCAAGCTTTGAATTCTCTGCATAATATTCACACCAGAATATTGCCCTCAAACATGACATCTCTACTGTGTGTGTGTGTACTCACCTAATTGTGGTTGCAGGGGTCGATACTTAGCTCCTGGCCCCACCTCTTCACTGACCGCTACTAGGTCCTGTCCCTGCTCCATGAGCTTTATCATACCTCATCTTAAAGCTATGTATGGTTCCTGCCTCCACTACATCACTTGCTAGACTATTCCACTTCCTGACAACTCTGACTGAGGAAATACTTCCGAACATCCCTTTGACTTGTCCGAGTCTTCAATTTCCAATTGTGACTCCTTGTTTCTGTGTCCCCTCTCTGGAACATCCTGTCACTGTCCACCTTATCTATTCCATGCAGTACAGTGGTACCTCGAGTTACAATGGTCCCCAAAATCGCCCTTTTATGTAAGTTTATTTTTTTAAATGCTTTTGTAAGTATATTTTTGGGGGTGTAAAAGGACTAGTCTATTTTACATTATTCCTTATGGGGATAAATTCGTTTGGTAATGGCACTTGAACAGCATTCTCGAACGAAAAAATATCGTAACTCGAGGTACCACTGTATTTTGTATGTCGTTATCATGTCTTCCCTAACCCTCCTGTCCTCCAGTGTCATCAGGCCAATTTTCCTTAACCTTTCTTCATAGGACGTGTGTGTGTGCGCTCACCTATTTGTACTCACCTATTTGTGGTTGCAGGGGTCGAGACTCAGCTCCTGGCCCCGCCACTTCACTGATCGCTACTAGGTCGTCTCTCTCCCTGCTCCATGAGCTTTATCATACCTCATCTTAAAGTTATGTATGGTTCCTGCCTCCACTACCTCACTTTCTAGACTATCCCACTTCCTGACAACTCTGTGACTGAAGAAATACTTCCTAACATCCCTTTGACTCATCTGAGTCTTCAACTTCCAATTGTGACCCCTTGTTTCTGTGTCCCATCTCTGGAACATCCTCTATCCACCTTATCTATTCCTCACAATATTTTGTATGTCATTATCATGTCTTCCCTAACCCTCCTGTCCTCCAGTGTCGTCAGGCCTATTTCCCTTAACCTTTCTTTGTAGGACATTCCCCTTAGCTCTGGAACTAGCCTTGTTGCAAACCTTTGCACTTTCTCTAATTTCTTGACATGCTTGACCAGGTATGGGTTCCAAGCTGGTGCTGCATACTCCAGTATGGGCCTGACGTGCACGGTGTACAGTGCCTTGAACGATTCCTTACTGAGGTATCGGAATGCTATTCTCAGGTTTGCCAGGCGCCCATATGCTGCAGCAGTTATCTGGTTGATGTGTGCTTTTGGAGACGTGCTCGGTATTATACTCGCCCCAAGATCTTTCTCCTTGAGTGAGGTTTGCAGTCTCTGGCCACCTAGCCTATACTCTGTCTGCGGTCTTCTTTGCCCTTTCCCGATCTTCATGACTTTGCAAATGGCGGGGTTAAATTCAAGGAGCCAGTTGCTGGACCATGTGTCCAGCCTGTCCAGGTCTCTTTGGAGTCCTGCCTGATCCTCATCTGATTTAATTCTTCTCATTAACTTCACATCATCTGCAAACAGGGACACTTCTGAGTCTATCCCTTCCGTCATGTCATTCACATATAGCAAAAACAGCACTGGTCCTAGGACTGACCCCTGTGGAACCCCGTTTGAGATGTGATACCTCATCTCATACCATGACTCGTTGTTGCCTCCCTGTCAGGTATTATCTGATCCATTGCAGTACCCTTCCTGTTATACATGCCTGATCCTCTAGCTTCTGCACTAATCTCTTGTGAGGAACTGTGTTGAAGGCCTTCTTGCAGTCAACCCACCCTTCTCTCTCATGTCTTACTTGTGTTACCTTGTCATAAAACTCTAGGAGGTTTGTGACACAGGATTTGCCTTCCCTGAATCCATGCTGATTGTCATTTATAATCTTGTTCTGTTCCAGGTGCTCTACCACTCTCCTGATAATCTTCTCCATGACTTTGCATACTATACACGTCAGTGACACTGGTCTATAGTTTAGTGCCTTGTTTCTGTTTCCTTTCTTAAAAATGGGAACTACATTTGCCGTCTTCCATACTTCTGGTAGTTGCCCAGATTTGAGGGATGTGTTGAAGATAGTGGTTAGTGGCACACAGCGTCTCCGCTCTCTCTCTAAGGGCCCATGGGAAGATGTTGTCCAGTCCCATCGCCTTTGTGTGTACTCACCTATTTGTGGTTGCAGGGGTCAAGTCATAGCTCCTGGCCCTGCCTCTTCACTGATTGCTACTAGGTCCTCTCTCTCCCTGCTCCATGAGCTTTATCAAACCTCGTCTTAAAACTATGTATGGTTTCTGACTCCACTACGTCACTTTCTAGGCTATTCCACTTCCTGACAACTCTATGACTGAAGAAATACTTCCTAACATCCCTTTGACTCATAGGAGTCTTCAACTTCCAATTGTGACCCCTTGTTTCTGTGTCCCCTCTCTGGAACATCTTGTCTCTGTCCACCTTATCTATTCCTCGCAGTATTTTATATGTCATTATCATGTTTTCCTAACCTCCTGTCCTCTAGTGTCGTCAGGCCGATTTCCTTAACCTTTCTTCGTAGGACAATCCCTTAGCTCTGGGACTAGTCTTGTTGCAAACCTTTGCACTTTCTCTAATTTCTTGACATGCTTGAACAGGTGTGGGTTCCAAACTGGTGCTGCATACTCCAGTATGGGCCTGACGTATATGGTGTACAGAGTCTTGAACAATTCCTTAGTGAGGTATTGGAACGCTATTCTTAGGTTTGCCAGCCGCCCGTATGCTGCAGTAGTTATCTGATTGATGTGTGCCTCAGGAGAGTGCTCGGTATTATACTACCCCAAGATCTTTTTCCTTGAGTGAGGTTTGCAGTCTTTGGCCACCTAGATTATACTCTGTCTGCAGTCTTCTTTGCCCTTCCCCAATCTTCATGACTTTACATTTGGCAGGGTTAAATTCAAGGAGCCATTTACTGGACCAGGCTTGTAGTCTGTCTAGGTCTCTTTGTAGTCCTGCCTGATCCTCGACTCATTTAATTTTCTCATTAACTTCACATCATCTGCAAACAGGGACACTTCTGAGTCTATTCCTTCCGTTATGTCATTCACATATACCAAAAACAGTACAGGTCCTAGGAATGACCCTTGTGGAACCCCACTCGTCACAGGTGCCCACTCTGACACCTCGTCACGTACTATGACTCGTTGTTTGTGTGTGTGTGTGTGTGACCCAACAATTAATATTTGCACCAATAACTTATTACAGTTGTGACCGGGTGTGGACTAGTGAATTGCTCATTACTTTATAATTTGTTCATGATTGTAACCATGTATAAACGTAAGTAAATTTACTTACATGATTCATTACCTTTGAAACTTATGAGTTCATTACCTTTGTACCTTGTTCAGCTATCAAAACTTTGGGGCCCAGTCTCTGGACCCATTATGTACCTATGTAATCTGTAAATACTTTTGTAACTTGTCGTGATTGCGACCAGATCTACCTGAGTTCATTACCTTGTAACTTGCTCAGCTATCAAAACTTTGGGGCCCAGTCCCTGGACCCATTATGTACCTTCGTAATCTTTTGACTACCGCCCACAGGGTGGGTATTGGGTGCATAATAAAGATCTTAAATACTACTGCCTCCAGCGTCTTCCTCCTCGCTGCAATATTCAAAACCCATGCTTCACACCCATACAACAGTGTTGGTTCCTCTATAGTCTAATATATTCCTCCTTTTGCTCCCATGGTTAAAATTCTTTGTCTCCACAGATGCCACAGTGAACTACCCACCTTGTTTTTCCTTAGTCAATTCTATGATTCATAAACTAAAGACGCTAATAACAAACAATCAAATGAACAAGCACAACCTTCTCTTAGCCGGAGACTTCAACATCAACCTTGGCCTACCAGATGACCAGCCAGTAACTGATTTCATCAACAATATGAACAACGCACTTCTCATACCAACAATAACTAAACCAACAAGGCTGACAAGTGCAACCATAATCGAACACTATAAAAAGAATAAGGCACTAATATTCTTAGCCCCCCCTTAAACCTCAGAGATAATAACAGGGACAGACCACCAATATGATTCACTTCTTAATAAATTACTTAGACTATACAACAAACAATACAGATGTTAAATACACAGACTTTGCAAAAGCCTTTGACAAGTGTGACCATGGTGTAATAGCACACAAAATGCGTGATAAAGGAATAACAGGAAAAGTTGGTAAATGGATCTATAATTTCCTAACAAGTAGAACACAGAGTAGTAGTCAACAGAGTAAAGTCTGAGGCTGCTACGGTGAAAAGCTCTGTTCCACAAGGCACAGTACTCGCTTCCATCTTGTTCCTCATCCTCATATCGGACATAGACAAGGATATAAGCCATAGTGCCGTGTCTTCCTTTGCAGATGACACCTGAATCTGAATGACAGTGTCCACCATTGAAGACACTGCAAGACTCCAAGCAGACATCAAACAAATCTTTAAATGCGCTGCAGAAAACAATATGAAGTTCAATGATGAGATTTCAATTACTCAGATATGGAAAATGTGAGGAAATTAAAATCTCATCGAGTATAAAACAAATTCCAACCACACAATAGAGCGAAAAACTAATGTCAAAGACCTGGGAGTGATCATGTCAGAGGATCTCGCCTTCAAGGACCATAACACTGTAGCAATTGCATCTGCTAGAATAATGACAGGATGGATAATGAGAACCTTCAAAACCAGGGATGCCAAGCCCATGTTGACACTTTACAGATCGCTTGTTCTATCTAGGCTGGAATATTGCTGCACACTAACTGAACCTTTCAAGGCAGGTGAAATTGCTGACCTAGAAAATGTGCAGAGAACCTTCACGGCACGCATAACTGCGATAAACCACCTCAATTACTGGGAACGCTTGAAGTTCCTAAACCTGTACTCCCTAGAATGCAGGCTGGAGAGATACATTATTATATACACATGGAAAATTCTAGAGGGATTAGTACCAAGCTTGCACACGAGTCACTCCCTACGAAATCAAAAGACTCGGCAGACGATGTAACATCCCCCAATGAAAAGCAGGGGTGCCACTAGCACATTGAGAGAGAACACAACTGCCTCCCAGCATACATAAGGAGGATTACCAATAGATCCCTGGATATCTTCAAGCAGGCACCTAAATTCTGTACATGACCAGGCAGGCTGTGGTTCGTACGTTGGACTGCGTGCGGCCAGCAGTAACAGCCTGGTTGATCAGGCCCTGGTCCACCATGAGGCCTGGTCACAGGCCGGGCCGCGGGGGTGTTGACCCCCAGAACTCTCTCCAGGTAAACTCCAGGTAAAAACAAAACATTACGAATAAACGGCTAGGTTGCCCATGGCTAACTAACAGCTTACTAAGATCCATTAACAAGAAACATCAACATGAAAAGCAATATAGACAGGGCTTCATACACAAAGATATTATTAAACACTATTCATCAGTTCTCACCAAACTAATAAAAAAAGCCAAACAATTGTACTACTCCAGGAGATTCACTGAAACAAGAGAGATATAAAAAAGACCTGTAAAACACTCAATAATTCTGGGCACACACAAACTGAAAAAAACTAGGGATATTGTCCTAACTAAACCGAACGAAACACCACTACAGCCTATTGATACAGTAAACAAGATAAATGACTTCTCAACCATAGGATCAAATCTTGTCAGTAAAATCCCAGGTACCAATGCCCAAGCAAGTGATTACCTAGATGGGAATTTCCCATCCTCCTTCTATCTTGCACCTACTGAGCTCACTGAAGTCACCATGATAATCAAGTCACTTAAAAATAAATCAGGGAATCTGTCTCAAGTCCCACCAGTATTATATAAGCGAGCCGCCCATGTCCTTTCACATGCTATTTCATTACTTTTTAACAAATCACTAGTAACTAGCACTTTCCCGACACTACTCAAAACAGCAAGGGTTACACCAATACACAAGGCGGTGACCCCACAGACGTAAACAACTATAGACCAATATCAAACTTACCGTTGCTATCCAAAATCTTCGAAACTTGTGCACAAGAGATTATACTCGTTTATAACAACACGAAGCATACTCAACCCCTTCCAATTTGGTTTCAGAAAAAATAAAAGCACTAACGATGCAATTGTAAAAATAATAGACCTGCTTTACACAACACTGGGAAATAAGAAATATCCATTAGGACTTTTTATTGACCTAAGGGAAGCTTTCGACACAGTAAACCACGGCATCCTACTCCACAAACTTGACCATTATGGTATAAGAGGTCATGCACTTGCATATTTCAAATCCTGCATTACTAATAGGTATCAGTATGTCACCATTAAAGACAACCTCCTCGACACGACCACTTGATACAGGAGTACCACAGGGAAGTGTCCTTGGTCCCCTGCTCTTCCTCCCATACATCAATGATCTTCCCAATGTATCAAAACACCTGAAACAAATTCTCTTTGCTGAAGACACATGTCATCTCCCACCCAAATCTTGCCACGCTCAACACCATTGTTAACGAGGAATTACTAAAAATATCTACATGGATGACACTCAACACTATTAAGACCTTCTATATTATGTTTGGTAACAGAGCAGGTGATGCACAATTAAACATTAAGATCGACAACACTCTTATTGCTAAACATAATGAGGGCAAATTCCTGGGCCTACACCTCGACAGCAACCTGAAATTCAGCACTCATATCCAACACAAAGAAAGTGTCCAAAACTGTTGGGATCCTGTCTAAGATACGTTACTACGTACCACAATCAGCCCTACTCACACTATACTATTCACTCATCTATCCCTACCTCACATATGCCATTTGTGCTTGGTGATTAACAGCAATTACCCACCTAAAGCCAATATTAACCCAACAAAAAGCCGCAGTAAGAATTATCACGCAATCCAATGCTAGGCAAACCCCCCACAACTCTTCAAAGACCTAAACTTACTCACTGTTCAGAACATCCACACTTACTACTCTGCTATCTACATCTACAGAACCATAAATTCCAATATTAACCCTGAACTTTCTTGATAGTTGTGACAGGACCCATAGACATAATACCAGACACAAGCATCTTTTTGACATTACCCGTGTCCGGGTAAATCATACAAAAAAAAAAAAACGGATTTGCAGCAGTGTTTCCGGACAGCGTCGTATGAGGGCATCTATTACCCTCGGCTAGCATATTTACGGCTGAATTGTATGCCATTCTTGTGGCACTTATCCGTATTGCATCTATGCCTGTATCACCATTTGTGGTCGTTTCAGACTCCCTTAGTGCTTTACAGGCTATCCGTAAAATTGATACACCTCACCCCCTAGTTCTTCGTATCCACCTTTGGTTACGCGGTATCTTTAGCAAGCATAAAGATATTGTCTTTTGTTGGGTCCCTGGTCATGTTGACGTACAGGGCAATGAACAGGCACAGACTGCTGCGCGGTCAGCAGTACATGACCTTCCAGTTTCATATAGAGGTGTTCCTTTCACGGACTATTTTGCGGTCATTGTTACCCACCTTCGCACCCGTTGGCAACAACGCTGGTCTGACCTGCTGAATAACAAACTTCATTCTATTAAACCGGTTATAGGTTTCTGGCCTTCTTCTTTTCACCAATGTCGAGGTTGGGAGACTACACTCTCCCGTTTTCGCATCGGCCACACTCGTCTTACTCATGGGTATCTCATGGAGAGGCTCCCTGCCCCTCTCTGTGAGCATTGTCAGGTTCCAGTGTCTGTTCGACATATTCTGCTGGACTGCCCACTCTATCAACGAGCACGCAGAATTTACCTCCAACGACGTCTTCGCTCTGCGGCCCTTTCTTTACCTTCCCTTCTTGCAGATGGACCCTCCTTTAATCCTGACTCTCTCGTTGACTTTTTGACAAACTGACTTCCTACACAAACTCTGAAGATTATACCTTTAGCACCTCCCTCAGTCCCTTCTACCTCGATCTCTTGCTACCCTCTATCCCTGCACTATCCACCGTCATGCTGCACTCCATACCCTACTAATCATCCATCTCCCTCTTACAACCCACTCTCCCTGCATCCTACAATAACCTGCAGCGCTGTATAACCCTGTGGTTTAGCGCTTCTATTTGATTATAATAATAATAATAATAATATACAAAAATTTAATGTATACATAAAAGGGCCTAATATCTGGAACTCCCTGCCTGAAAACTCTAGAACTGCAGACACAACCACCATTTTCAAAAGCACCGTTGAAGAACATTTTATCTCCCTTACACACCCCACCGAAAACCACATGAAAACTACTTTATCTGCACATATCCAAAGCAAAATACACTTATTGATATCTGTGACTCCGCTTAATTTACACATGACTGTAAACATAAAATTCTGAATACAACTATTGCTTCATAATTCTTTTAAGCTAGTCATAAGTTTGCCTAAGACACTCCAATATAGAAACTGTATCATGCCAAAACAAGACCATTTCCATTAACAGATAAACTAATTGTTAAGTTCGGCAGGAGATGCAACATTCCCCCGATGAAAAGCAGGGGCGCCACGAGTACACTGAGAGACAACACCATAAGTGTCTGGGGCCTAAGACTGTTCAACTGCCTCCCAGCACACATTAGGGGGATTACCAATAGACCCCTGGCTGTCTTCAAGAAGGCACTGGACAGGCACCTAAAGTCAGTACCTGACCAACCGGGCTGTGGTTCGTACATCAGTTTGCGTGCGGCCGACAGTAACAGCCTGGTTGATCAGACCCTGATCCACCATGAGGCCTGGCCTCAGACCTGGCTGCGGGGGCGTTGACCCCCGAAACCCTCTCCAGGTAAACCTCAATTTTGTAAATCTAGTTAATCACTACAATTACCTAACCTTAATACCAGTATAATTCATATCCTGTGTCAATATAGAGTAAGATCTAGTATTAGTCTGCCCAAAATGCCTAGGCATACTAGTGGCCTTCTTGTAATAAGTATTTTATAATATGTAATAACACCATAAAATATGTAAACCCCACATTGTAATATTAACAGAGAAATAAAGAATTTTTTTTTAATCTATCATAGAACCATCTATCGACAACTTCAGTCCCAAATATCTGAACACATTTACTTCATCCATACTCCCTCCCTGGAGAGTATACCTGGAGAGGGTTTCGGGGATCAACACCCCCACGGCCTGGTCTGTGACCAGGCCTCCAATCTCTCATTGCCTATAATTTTTTTATGCTTTCATCACCTTGCACTTTCCTATGTTTATTTTTAATTTCATTCTTTATGTACCCTCTCAAATTTGTTTACCAACATTTGCAGCTTATCTTCCGAATTTCCCAAGAGAACCGCGTCATCAGGTAAAAACAGCTGCGACAACTCCCACTCCGTACCAGATTCACTATCTTTCAATCCCACACTTGTTCCTAACACCCTACCGTTCACTTCTTGTACAACCTCACATATATACAAGTCACTGGTCACTGGTGAGCTGTTTTCGTGCGTTTAATCCTCTTCAACATCAATACAAAGGTGTATCGTTCCGGATAAGTGGAAAATGGTAAGTGTGATACCCATTTACAAAGCAGGAGATAGGTCCTTCACTGCTGATTCAACTCAAGGCCACCTTAAGTTAAGATTTTGTTCAGATTTTTAACCCAGATAGTTAGCCACACAGGATAATCCAATAAAGTCAATGCGTCATTGAGGACTCTATTTCCATTGGGGTCCTTTGGTATTGTCCCTTAGGATGCGACCCACAACAGTCGACTAACACAGGTACCTATTTACTGTTAAGTGAACAGGGAAAGCAAGTGTAAGAAAACATACCCAACTTTTCCACCCATGTTGGGGATCGAACCACGGACACTCAACATGTGAGGTTAGTGCGCTATATATATGATCAACGGATCTCAGCACGGTTTTACAAAGAGGTGTGCTTGCCGAATGAAGTTACTAACCTTTTTCACAAAAAATATTCGAGACAATAGACCAAGATAAAGATATCTGATATTGTGTATATGGACTACCTTTGATACACTTTCTCATAAGCGAAACTGTATCAAAGGTAGCGCCATGTAATACAGGAGAAAAAACTGTCTCCTGGCTATCACTGGTCAACAGAGTTAACATAAATAGGAAGTCAGTATTGGTAACCAGGTTTCGTTGTTCACAATCTATATAAATGATGTAGATGATGGAATAAATAGAAACGTAGGTAAGTTTGCCGATGGCACTAAAATATGCTATCATATTATATGATGAAGGTGGTCGGAGAACTGGCAGATACAGTTCAATGTGGACAAATATTAGTCTTAATTGGGACTGGAGAAGGCACTCGTAGTGAAACGTTTCCTTAATAAATTTCGTGATTAGTGTATACTTGTACTTTACCTACAACCTATCAGTATAGCTGGAGAGAGTTTCGGGGATCAACCCCTCCCCCCGGTTGCCCGGTCTGTGACCAGGCCTCGAGGTGGATAAGGGCCTGATCAACCAGGCGGTTACTGCTGGCCGCACGTAAACCGACGTACGAACCACAGCCCAGCTGATCAGGTACTGACTTTAGGTGCCTGTCCAGAAATAAAGATCAGTATTACTAGTTCCACCACGAGAATTAGTCCTGCCTAACGAGGCCTGGTCACAGACCGGGACGCGGGGGCGTTGACCCCTGGAATTCTCTCCAGGTAGACTCCAGGTAGGTAGTAACATGGCCCAATAGGCTTACTGCAATGTTCCTTAATTTCCGAAAAGTTTCACCTGAGGTGTTCGCCCCTCAGCTTTGATAGTTGTTCAGTTCCGTAACATTAATTTCTCTGAAAAAAAAAGCAACACTGTCGAAGTGAACAACTTTTATAAGAGAGATTAATTTTCTGCTGGGAGGCAGTTGAACGGTCTTGGGCCCGAGACAGCATAGTGAGTGTCAGTGGCCCACGACTGTTCAATTGCCTCTCAGCACACGTAAGGGGGATTACTAATAGACCCCTGTCTGTCTTCAAGAAGGCGCTGGACAGGCACCTAAAGTCAGTACCTGACCAGTAGGGCTGTGGTTCCTACGACAGCTTGCGTGCGGCCAGCAGTAACAACCTGGTTGATCTACCTGGAGTCTACCTGGAGAGAATTCCAGGGGTCAACGCCCCCGCGGCCCGGTCTGTGACCAGACCTCCTGTTGGACCAGAGCCTGATCAACCAGGCTGTTACTGCTGGCCGCACGCAGTCCAACGTACGAACCACAGCCCGGCTGATCAGGTACCGACTTGAGGTGCCTGTCCAGTGCCTGCTTGAAGACAGCCAGGGGTTTGTTGGTAATCCCCTGATGTATGCTGGGAGGCAGTTGAACAATCTTGGGCCCTGACACTTATTGTGTTGTCCCTCAACGTGCTAGTGGCACCCCTGCTCTTCATTGGGGGATGTTACATCGCCTGCCGAGTCTTTTGCTTTCGTAGGGAGTGATTTTTGTGTGCAAGTTTGGTACTAAGCCCTCGAGAATTTTCCATGTGTATATAATAATGTATCTCTCCGCCTGCGTTCTAGAGAGTACAGGTTTAGGAACTTCAAGCGTTCCCAGTAGTTGAGGTGGTTTATCGCACTTATGCGTGCGGTGAAGGTTCTCTGCACATTTTCAAGGTCAGCAATTTCACCCGCCTTGAAAGGTGCAGTTACTGAGCAGCAATATTCCAGCCTAGATAGAACAAGCGATCTGTAAAGTGTCAACATGGGCTTGGCATCCCTGGTTTTGAAGGTTCTCATTATCCATCCTGTCATTTTTCGAGCAGATGCAATTGCTACTTTGTTATGGTCCTTGAAGGTGAGATCCTCTGACATAATCACTCCCAGGTCTTTGACATTAGTTTTTCGCTCTATTGTGTGGTTGGAATTAGTTTTGTACTCCGATGAGATTTTAATTTCTTCACGTTTTCTGTATCTGAGTAATTGAAATTTCTCATCATTGAACTTCATATTGTTTTCTGCAGCCCATTTAAAGATTAGGTTTATGTCTGCTTGGAGTCTTTCAGTGTCTTCAACGGTGGACACTGTCATACAGATTCGGGTGTCATCTGCAAAGGAAGACACAGCACTGTGGCTTATATCCCTGTCAATGTCTGATATGAGGATGAGGAATAGGATGGGAGCAAGTACTGTGCCTTGTGGAACAGAGCTTTTCACAGTAGCTGCCTCAGACTTTACTCTGTTGACTACTACTCTTTGTGTTCTACATGTTAGGAAATTATAGATCCATCTACCAACTTTTCCTGTTATTCCTTTATCACGCATTTTGTGTGCTATTACACCATGGTCGCACTTGTCAAAGGCTTTTGCAAAATCTGTGTATATAACATCTGCATTCTGTTTATCTTCTAGAGCATCCAGGACCTTGTCGTAGTGGTCCAGTAGTTGGGACAGACAGGAGCGGCCTGCTCTAAACCCATGCTGTCCTGGGTTGTGCAATTGATGGGTATCAAGATGGGTGTCGATCTTGCTTCTTAGAACCCTTTCAAAGATTTTTATGATATGGGACGTTAGCGCAATTGGTCTGTAGTTCTTTGTTATTGCTTTACTGCCCCATTTGTGGAGCAGGGCTATGTCTGTTGTTTTTAGTAGCTGCGGGACGATCCCAGTGTTCATGCTCCCTCTCCATAGGATGTTAAAAGCATGTGATAGGGGCTTCTTGCAGTTCTTGATGAACACGGAGTTCCATGAGTCTGGGCCAGGAGCGGAGTGCATGGGCATGTCATTTATTGCCTTTTCGAAGTCATTTGGCGTCGTGGTGATGTCAGAAAGGCATGCGTCTGTCAAGTTCTATGGCACTCTCATAAAAAAAATCATATAGGTTTTCGATTTTCAGTCTGGTTAGTGGCTCACTAAAAACTGAGTCATACTGGGATTTAAGTAACCCACTCATTTCCTTGCTGTCATCTGTGTAGGACCCATCCCGTTTAAGTAGGGGCCCAATACTGGTTGTTGTTCTCGACTTTGATTTTGCATAGGAAAAGAAATACTTAGGGTTTCTTTCAATTTCATTTATGGCTTTTAGTTCTTCCGTGTCTCTTGATTCCTGTAAGATTCCTTTAGTTTTAATTGATGTTTGCTATTTCTCTGACTAGTGTCTCCCTACATATTTTAGAGATATTGGCCTCCTGTAGCCGCTCCGTTATTCTTTGCCTTCGCCTGTATAGGGAGCGCCTCTCTCTTTCTAGTTTGCATCTTCTCCTTTTCCTTAAGGGAATTTGCCTTGAGCAAACCTCAAGTACCACAGAGTTAATTTGTTCTAGACATAGGTTGGGATCCGTGATGCTTAGGCAATCTTCCCAGTTTATATCATTTATGACTTGGTTTACTTGGTCCCACCTTATGTTTTTGTTATTGAAGTTGAATTTGGAGAAAGCTCCCTCGCGGCTGATCACATTTTGTTGATCTGGGGCTCCCCGCATGCATGTCTGGACCTCTATTATGTTGTGATCTGAGTATATTGTTTTTGATATGATGACATTTCGTATCAGATCATCATTGTTGGTGCGCTAAATGTTCAATATCAAACTACAAAGTATAATAATCACTTAAATGTAAAAACCTGTTATGAATAATACATACTAAGCTAACTATTCCTATAACATTTACATTATAATGACCACATAAACTGTAATTGCAATGCAGCTAATTGTTTTAAATTGTTATCTCACTCAATTAATTGCATTGTTACTATTAATAAATTATTATGTTCAACTTATATTCAAATTATACAACTTAGTTACACAATTATACTTATTTTATAAATTATCAACCATAATTTTTTACCATGTAGTCTACTATTACTTAATCTTAAGAATGCCCGCAATGCACAGCATATTAGGGGCTTTTGGCATGTACACCTCATTTATACCTATGTATCATTGTATCATGTCTACCTAACTATGTATCATTGTACCATGTCTAAATAAACTATTATTATTATTATTTGTCAAAGCTCCTGGAGAGCGAAACGTTGCCACAATAAAATGTCACATTAGTTGCATTTGTGTCCTTTTACTTATCACAGTGGTTGTTTTGCATATTGTGATATCACCTGTTTACTGTGAACTTATTGCATATGTTAGTATGTACGATAATTTGTGTAACTGTATTTATGTGTACATGTACCTATATAAACTTACTGATGATGTTATGTAGCTGCAATGGAAATAAATCATACTTTTTGGCTTTGCTAGGTAATCCAAGGTTAGACTTTCATAATATATCACCATTATATGTCTATAATAATCATCTGCCTCATGGAAACATGGTAGCAACTCAAAACAGGTGTTTCTTATAACAATTGCATACGTAAGTAAAGGTTTCGTGAGGCTTGCCAAATGGTTGTGTACCCAAGCTTCACCCAGAGTTCGAACCCCAATTTGAACTCTTCCTAGGGTTCATGTGTTTACTTATACAACTAATGTGTGTATCAGGTTATATACACCATGAGTGTTTTTAATCCCTATTTAAGGGATTAAAGTATCCTTGATTAGTGGTGCACTGGTGACATGCAACCTTATTGCCCCTCTTGCAGCCGACAAGCTTTAATCTTAATAAAATAACCACTCAATTCAAATGGTTCACAAGGTTCACTCAAGGGTTTGATCCTGTATTCAAGTGTTGGAGCCAGGGTTCAGAGAGTTCAGTGTGCAGCAGCAGCAGCAGCAGTAGTTGCCAGCTAGACACCAGTGTTGTTACGTTCACTCATCAACCTTGCAACTGCAGTCTGCCCTCGGGATTATTACGCATTTACGCCCTTCACTTCTCTTTATGCTAACCTGAGGAGCATCACAGCTTCGGTATGTACAACAATGATTGACCTAGAGTACAGTGTTACGCTTAATAACTGCAAGCAGTTAGCTAGGTGGTGTAAGTCTGTGGGAATCCGCTTAGGTGGAATGGCTAATGTAAACCTGTTATTGGCAATTTTTAGGTATATCTTCCTTTATATTTTAATACGCGTAGCCATCGAACTTTGTTTTGACTTTGATTTAAATGACAGTGTGTAAGTTGCATGAAGTGTGATTGAATAAGACCGAAGCAAAGAATAAGTTTCGATGGAATGTGAATTATACAATCATCATCTACATTATTCACTCATTTCTGGTGTATACACATGTATATCCACTTAATGACAGTTCCTGTAATGTGTTCTTAAACAAGCCCTATGTGTAGTGTAATATGTATCGCAATAAAATATATTAAAGGATTATTGTAAAAGAGAAAGTAGGATTTAGGTTCACGGCTTTCACTTTTATTAATGAAGTTCAGATAAGACAGACCATCATTATGGCTTAAGATCCAGCCATTAACAAACAACATACAGTGGAAGTCTTGCCTCCATAATTATATTTATACTGTGTAATGAAAGTGAGACCTGATTGCCCACATCTTTCCTCTGGGGAAAGTATTATTTTAAATCTGCACTTAGGTTTGCAATGGTTATGAGAGTATAGATATCATGGTCATACATGCATGGTATTTAGATTTAAATTATGGTAAACCAGTAGTGACTGTAACTAATTTTCATTGATTGCTGTCAATAACTTATACTTGCTTAGTAAGTTTTATTTAGGCACAGGTACACACAAGTACAATTATACATAGTGTAAATTACCTAGGATAACCCAAAAAAAAAATCAGTGACTTAATATAATTTAACCTAAGTTTCTTTACTGAAGAATTTTCTGCAACACCAGTGTCATTTAACTATTGGGTAACCCAGGATTAAGTTCTTTATTTCTACAATATATGTATAAGGTGTACAGGCCTAGCCAACATCAATGACGTACTATGCAGAGACTTTCAGGCAAATTAGGTAAATTTTGTCCCCAGAATGCGACTCGCCAGTCGACTAACACCCAGGTACCTACATTGCTGATAGGTGAACAGGAACAGCAGGTGTCTGGAGGAAATGCGAAGTAATGTTTCCACCTGTACCAGGGATTGAACCATAGACCTCTTGTGTGAGCTGTGTGCTGGCAATTGAGTTATGGGACACCCATCTACATAATATTGCATAGTTTTATGTATAAACTATGTGCCTTCACAACCATTGTACAAACATGTAAAATATTTGCAAATTTTCCTGAATACAGCATAAATTGTGTAAATGTAAACGTTTATGCAGTGGGCCCTTTTGCTTATTTACAGGAAATTTGTATGAGTAATTCTTATAATTGGCTGCTTTTCAAAAATAAAATGTACTTGGTACAGGAAAGCCTTGCTTATACAGCAGGTTAGGTTCCAGGCTACCACTGTAAAGCAAAAATTGTGTAAAGTGAATCATATCCTTTTATTCACTTTCAAATGCACATAAGCCTGATAATGTGTATCATTAAGTGAGCAGTATAGCTAGGCCTAAAAAAGGCATATACAGTACACACATTACTTACCATAAAATATTTTCATCCTTAGCTTTGAGTGGTGAATATATTTATTGTAGGGGCTCTGGTGGTCTGGTGGCTAAAGCTCTCGCTTCACACGGCGAGGGCCTGGGTTCGATTCCCAGCCAGGGCAGAAACATTGGGCGTGTTTCTTTACACCTGTTGTCTATGTTCCCCATCAGTAAAATGGGTACCTGGGTGTTAGTCGACTGGTGTGAGTCGCATCCTAGGACACTGACCTAATCTGCCCGAAATGCTCAGCATAACAAGGGACTTTCTATATAGTAGTATGTCACTGATGTCAGCTAGGCCTGTATACCATGTACATGTACTTGTAGTAAATAAAGATATTATTAGGAAGTCTGAATAAATGAAGAATGGGTATAATTGAAAACAGCTGCATTAGCAAAGTGCTGTAAAACGGAGCCTGCCTGTATATAAAGCAGATGAACGAAGATGATATTTAGTGTAGTTTTATATACCAGGGACTCCATCAATTAATGAAGAACCCCAATGAAAACGAGTCACTTTAACTTTTTTGGTTATCCTAGGTAATCTACACACGTGCTACTATGTATAATTTTTGTAACTGTATTTGTGTGTATCTATACCTGAATTAACTTACCCTAATGGAAATAAGTCACTTCGGCTTTTTTTTTTGTTTATCCTAGGTAATTTACACTATGATAATTGTGCTTAGGTGTAACTGTGCCTGCATAAACTTACTATAGTCCCTGGCAAATGAACCCTCTAATAAAATATCATTACCCTTGTTATTATCATAGTTGTCTGATCTGATGCCATCCTTTAATGACAATGTTTTTCCCACACAGTGGACTTTATCAAGTCACACATCTACCTGTTCCAAGAGCTTTATCATACCTTGTCTTAAAGCTATGTATATGGTTCCTGCCTCCACTACATCACTTGCTAGACTATTCCACTTCCTGACAACTCTATGACTGAAGAAATACTAACATCCCTTTGACTCGTCTGAGTCTTCAACTTCCAATTGTGACCCCTTGTTTTGGTGTCCCTTCTCTGGAACATCCTGTCTGTCCACCTTATCTAATCCACGCAGTATTTTGTATGTCATTATCATGTCTCCCCTAACCCTTCTATCCTCCAGTGTCAGCCCGATTTCCCTTGTCCTTTCTTCATAGGACATTCCCCTTAGCTCCAGAACTAACTTTGTTACTAACCTTTGCACTTTCTCTAATTTCTTGACGTGGTAGAGTGTGTAGAGTGTGTAGAGTGTGTAGAGTGTGTAGAGTGTGTAGAGTGTGTAGAGTGTGTAGAGTGTGTAGAGTGTGTAGAGTGTGTAGAGTGTGTAGAGTGTGTAGAGTGTGTAGAGTGTGTAGAGTGTGTAGAGTGTGTAGAGTGTGTAGAGTGTGTAGAGTGTGTAGAGTGTGTAGAGTGTGTAGAGTGTGTAGAGTGTGTAGAGTGTGTAGAGTGTGTAGAGTGTGTAGAGTGTGTAGAGTGTGTAGAGTGTGTGTGATGTAGCGATGTGAATGAAGTGAGGAATGTTGAAGTTGATAGCTGAGACGAGATTGGATTTGAGGACTTGCCTGGCATGTGTATTTGAGGACTTGCCTGACGGGTGTATCTCTGGAGGCCACCTTTCGGATTCCGGGGGTGGTGGCCGAAGGCGGTATGCTTTGTGGCGGATATCCGGCCGCCCTCTCTTTTGTCCGCAGAGGTGGCTCGGTGGATGTGAGGTTGCTATCCCGGATTGCTGGTTTACTGGCATGAAGGGTAGGGTATGGCATGGGTTCCATGCAGCATCTGCACTACTTGTGGTGTTGAGGTCCTCTTGGGCGCGGACGGGGATTTACGCCCCTTTCATTCCTCCTAGGAGCTATTCCTCCATGTTCCCCCCCTTTTTTTCTTTTTTTTTCTTAAAAACAAAAAGAAAAGTAACCTAACCATGGATGCCCTAATCTGTGAACCTATCCCCCGGGGCCCCTTGATACCGCACCTAGTTCTGACCCTACCTCATTAATGGACAACTCTTCGGACAACCCTAATACCCCTGTACCTCTTGCTGGTGCCGGTTCGTCACCTGTTTCAGGTACCGGGGACCCGACTGGCCCTTTCGATACGTCTGACCTTTGCTATTCTCTGACCTTGATTCCGGCTTCTCCCTTAACGGTGCAGCAATTTTCGAATTGCCCGCCCATCACACGTCGGACCAGTCCCGTGCACAAACGACCACGACCCTTACATGACGATTCGACACTTCCTTCTCGTTCGTCTCAGAAATGACTAGCTCGTCACGCACTCCCCTTAGACACTGTTTCACACTACTCAATGGACAAAATTTTTACTCTACGACCGACGTCTCCTAATGCCTATCTTTCAGATCATAGTATCGGTAAGGCTCTGCTATGCCATGTTGGTAAAGATATCTCATTTCACGCTCTCAAGAGCGGCACTCTCATCATCACGGTCCAGAATGCTGGCCAAGCTCGCGATCTTTCTCTTACAACCATAGATACTGTTCCTGTTACTATTGACAAGCATCATTCCCTCAATTCTTGTTTTGGTTCTGTCATTTTACCCCACACCATTGTCCAACGGAATTTCCAGACATGTGGTGATGACATTTTAGAGCAGCTTGAGCTCCAAGAACTCCCTATCCTTAAAGTTGACACTTTTGTCCTCCCTGCCAATAAGCGAAGACGTTATTCTTGCAATGTAGCTCGTTTAACGTTTGACTGCCGAGAACTTCCACCTTCGGTCTACATTGCAGGTCAACGTTTACAAGTTCGAAAGGTGACCCCTACACCGCAGCAGTGTAGAAACTGCTGGCATTTTGGTAATCCAGCGAAATATTGCAGGTCCATGGCCGAATGCCCAGTCTGTGGTGCCGACGACCATGCCAGTCCTTCTTGTAATCTACCTCCCTCTTGCCTTATGTCATGAGGCGCATCCATCGTACTCTCGCCGTTGTCAGGTTTAACCGAATGAGCGAGAAATCCGTTGTCTCAAAGAGGCGGAAGGCTTCTCATATGCTATGGCCATCTCTCATCTACACCTTCAAGGGAGACTTCCCCGTATTTCCTATTCTCGCATTGCTAAACGTCTCCCCACTTGTGGAGTCCCAACTTCCCCGGCTTCCTCTGTGATCGCCCCATCCTCAGTCACCCGTCTCGAATCCTTTTGCTGTTCTTGGCTCCGAGGTCCCTACCTCGGCATCCCATACTGTCCACACCCCTTCCTCTACTCACTCGCACAGTTCTGTGTCTACACGCCCTCGTTCACCACCTAAACCTTAGCGCCCCCCTTCTTCTCATAAGTCCGGCAAAAAATCCCCATTGCTGGGTTCCTCACCTCCGACTAGTTCCGTAACGTGTGTGGAGGTTCATCCTCCTCCTCGTTCAATGTCTTCATCCCCTGTCCCCTCCCACGTTCCTTCCTTGATTGCCCTGCCCCAGGCCGCTTCCACTCCTGTCCCCTCCCAAGCCCTTTTGACAGTTTTCTCTTCCATCTCCTCGCCCTCTACTTTTGTACCGTCTATGGTCTCCCAGATTGTCGCTCACACTCCTCCTTTCATCTCTGTGGTCCCACATTCTGCATCTATGACTCCTGAAACGCTGGAGGCTATTGCAGGATTTATTGCAGAGACTGAACCGTTTATGGACACCGCTCCACCTCCGGTTCCTCCTCTCTTCTCAGTCTACCCCTCTCCTTCCTTCACAGCGTCCCACTCCTTCTTTGATTACAGATCTTCCGCTGCCTCCACACGTGGACTTTTCTAAAGCCTAGTCCATAGATACCTCTAACTTTGACTTTTATCTTTCTCTTAGTAAATCATGGCTTATTTGCAGTGGAATATCCGAGGCCTCAGGGGTAACCGGGGTGAGCTTCAGGTGTTGCTCTCCGTTTTCCCCTGTTGGTGTCTGTTTGCAAGAACCCAAATTGCAATCCTCTGTTATCCGGCCCTTTTCAGGCTATGATTTGTTTTCATCGGATCCTTTTTCCGATGGAACCTGTAACGAAAGTGCTCTTCTTATACGCACTGGTGTTCCATACCGTCAGCTCTGTTCATTCTTCTCTACATTACACCGCAGCCCGTATCCACTTGAATAAGTGGTATACACACTGTTCTTTTATATCTCTCCCCTTCGTGAGCATTGTCTATCCCAGATGTTGATTTTCTGGTTTCTTTCATGCCGCCACCCCTTTTATTATTTGGCGGTTTTAACGCACACCCTTTTCTCTGGGGAGGGTCGCACTGTGACTCCCGTGGCGTTCAGTTGGAGGCATTTCTTGCTTCTCTCCCCCTCCATGTTTTAAATACGGGTACTCCTACCCATTTTGATCCCTGAACTCATTCTTTCTCCTGCATCGATCTTTCCATCTGCTTTTCATCAACTGTTCTTGACTTCACCTGGTCTGTCCTCCCGGACTTACATAATAGCGATCATTTCCCAATCATCCTTAGGTCCCCTTCGTATTCTCCACCTCCTCGTAGCCCACGCTGGCAATTTGACTGAGCGAAATGGGACCTTTACACACATCTTACTGCCTTTCATGAGGTTCCTTCCTCGTCCTCCATTGATGAGGTTTTACATCTCTTTTCGTCCTCCATCTTCACGGCAGCGTCACATTCTATCCCCCAAACCTCGGGCAAGCATTCTCAGAAGTACGTGCCTCGGTGGTCTCCTGCTTGTGCTCGGGCAGTACATTTGAAACGCGCTGCGTGGGGCAGGTATCGGTATAACAGAACCACAGAGACTCCTTGATTTTAAGCAGAAGAGAGCAATTGCTCGCCGTGTCATACGTGACGCTAAACGCACTTGCTGGCGAGATTACGTTTCTACGGTCACTTCGGCTTCCTCAATGAGTGCTATTACAACCTCAGGTTCAATGGCCTGTTAACCTGAGTATAAAAAGGGAGCTTGGAGCAAAGAAACACAGTAGAAAATGCTTTGAATTTGTATTATATCAGACTTGTTTTTTCCTTCAAGTATAGATAAGGCTTTGTACAAGTATGTACACTATGTACAGAGAGAGTAATATAGTGCAAGCCATGGTGGTCAAGGTAAAACAGCAGCCAATAGACAGAGACAACCGTACCACAACCAGCTCAATGCAGGAATGACAATGACAAACTTGAGTGGTATCCACATCACCTTTTGCCATTGTCAAACTCTCATAATGATTGGCTGAACTGAGTCGTTGATTTGATGATGGGGCCTCATCTCAAACCCTTAACGATGGTTTGCTGGTTGGAGGGAAGCCTATGTGGGTGTGTTTAACATGCTCCGAATAAAGGGTACGTACTCTTTGCCTGCAACAGTGCATTCTGGAAGAAAGTGCAGTAGTTGAGTGGTAAATTCTCCACCGACCCGGCTCCTGTTCTTCAGGTTGCCGGTGTCAATATAGCACACCCTCTTGCAGTTGCCACTGAAATTGGTAATCATCTGTTCTGCATTTCTCAGGGGCTCCATCTATGCTCCTCGTTCCTTTCTTCTAAGTCTGCCAGCGAGTTAAAGCCCTTAGATTTTTCTTATCTTAGAGAAGAATCTTATGTGCCTTTTACCCTTCAAGAACTGGAGCCAACACACACTGCTTGCCGATCATCGGCAGCTGGGCCAGACGGCATACATATTCGTATGCTACAGCATTTACATGAGTCTGCTCTTACTGTCCTCTTACGACTCTTTAATCTTATATGGTCGCGAGGAGTTCTTCCCCAACTGTGGAAGTCTGCTATTCTCCCTTTTTGCAAACCAGGTACTACGGGACATACCTCCCACTACTGTTCCATCGCTCTTACCAGTGCAGTGCAGTTTGCAAGGTGATATAACTTCTAGTTACTAGACGTTTGATGTGGTATTTAGAGACGCACAGTAGTCTCCACTAGTCAATATGGCTTTCGTAAGGGCCGTTCTGCCATTGACCCCTTACTGCGCTTGGATACGTATATTCGTAATGCCTTTGCCAATAACCACTCTGTTATCGCCATCTTTTTTGATCTTAAGAAGGCTTATGACACAACTTGGAAGTATAATATCTTGACCCAGGCCCACTCCTTAGGCCTCTGAGGCAATCTACAGTCGATTGTCCTGGAAACCTCACATTACCTCTCTGAAGGCAACTTGTCATAGCCGGCTGAATCTCCTAAAAACCCTCGCACATCTTTCATGGGGGCTGATCGTAGCACTCTCCTCCGCCTGCATTCAGCCATAATTTTATCGAAACTTGATAATGGTGACCAGATATATTCGGCGGCCTCCCCTGCTACTCTTTCTAGCCTTAATCCCATACATCACCAGGGATTGCGTTTATGCCTTGGTGCATTTCGTTCTTCCCCCGGTTGAGAGCCTCTATGTAGAAGCGAACATTCCATCCTTGTCCTATTGTCATGATGCACATTACATTCGCTATTATGTTCACTCCCATGACCTCCACAATCCTTCCATGTATAGGATTGTCACATGTTAGTAGGCGCTCTTTATTTTTCTGTCGCCCCTGTTTACTTCGTCCCTTTTCTCTTCGTCTACATTCACTCTTGTCTTCCCTTCAACTACCACCTTTATACGTTCATGTGACATTTACCTTTCCCCTACCCCCTTGGGAAGTTCCTGCTGTCTGTGTCTGTCCTACTCCTCTACCTTGCGCGAAAGCCCAACTACCTACGGCGGCTTCTTGCTCTTTTTTTCTAGACCACTTCCGTTCTCATTCCCATGCCATCGCAGTATACACCGATGGTTCAAAGTTATCTGACAGTGTCAGATTCGCAGCAGTCTTCCCGGACAGCGTCGTGCGAGGGCATCTATTACCCTCGGCTAGCATATTTATGGCTGAATTGTATGCCATTCTTGTGGCACTTATCCGTATTGCATCTATGCCTGTGTCACCATTTGTGGTCGTTTCAGACTCCCTTAGTGCTTTACAGGCTATCCGTAAAATTGATACACCTCACCCCCTAGTTCTTCGTATCACACTTTGGTTACGCTATATCTCTAGCAAGCACAGATATTGTTTTTTGTTGGGTCACTGGTCATGTTGACGTACAGGGCAATGAACAGGCAGACACTGCTGTGGGGTCAGCGGTACATGACCTTCCAGTTTCATATAGGTGTTCCTTTCACGGACTATTTTGCAGTCATTGCTACCCACCTTCGCACCCGTTGGCAACAATGCTGGTCTGACCTGCTAAATAAACTTCATTCTATTAAACCGAGTACAGTGGACCCTCGGTTAACGAATACCCCGGAAATCGTGCAATTATGTAAGTATAATTTTGTAAGTTCTTGTGGAAGTGTATTTTTGGGGGTCTGAAATAGACTAACCTACGTGAAATTTTTCCTTAAGGGAGTAAATTCGTTCGGTAATGGCACTTGAGCAGACTTCAGGAGTGAAGTTTTTACGAAACTCGGGGGTCCACTGTATAGGTTTCTGGCCTTCTTGTCACCAATGTCGAGGTTGGGAGACTACACTCTCCCGTCTTCGCATCGGCCACACTCGTCTTACTCACGGGTATCTCATGGAGAGGCTCCCTGCCCCCCCTCTGTGAGCACTGTCAGGTTCCAGTGTCTGTTCGACATAATTCTGTTGGACTGCCCACTCTATCAACGAGCACGCAGAATTTACCTCCAACAGCGTCTTCGCTCTGCGGCCCTTTTTTTACCTTCACTTCTTGCTGATGGACCCTCCTTTAATCCTGACTCTTTCGTTGACTTTTTGACAAACTGACTTCCTACACAAACTCTGAAGATTATACCTTTAGCACCTCCCTCAGTCCCTTCTACCTCGATCTCTTGCTACCCTCTATCCCTGCACTATCCACTGTCCTGCTGCACTCCATACCCTACTAATCATCCATCTCCCTCTTACAATCCATTCTCCCTGCAAACTGTCCTGACCAGCCGCGCTGTATAACCCCTGTGGTTTAGCGCTTCTTTTGATTATAATAATAATAATTTTAACTATGCTTCTTTTCTTAGGGAGACAAGAACCACAAGTAAAATTTAAAGGCCTTTTAATGTCATATTGTTTCTTAGAAACATCAATTATAAGTCATTTGCCTTTCTCTCGTATCTTAAGAGTGCAAGAATATATACACAGAACTGTATACATGACCTTAAGGTATCATTACCATTCATATTTGCAAAGTTATATAAGGCAACCTCAGGGGGTTCTTCAGACCGCCTGTGAGAAATCGAGATAATTTAACACGTAAGACACGTTTGTCCCCTTCAAGCACCTTCTATTGTAGTATTCTCAAAGGAATAGGGTTCTGTTACAACAGATGCTACTGCTTGTTGCGTGGAGGGGTGACCTGACATGAGGTAGGTCACGCGTCTTTCTCAGAGGTAGCTCGGGGTTGAACCAAAGACTGGTCATTACTCAAGTGCTTAACAATACCTGCACTGTTACTCCTAACCTATGATGCTAAGTCAAGTTACAATACACATTAATTGAACATGATTACATTTAGTAAGATACTATTGCCCCAGATAATATATAGTAGTCGGGCATTCTTATTTTAGCTATTAATAAGGAAGTTCGCAATATGATACTGTATTAAGTGATATTTCGGCCCAAAGTAATGTGGAAGGTGACCAGGCATAATTCATTTTGCAATTGTCATTTCTAAAATTTAAATTTCTTCACTGTCTTGCCAGTATGGTAGTTATTAATGAAAGAATTAAGTGCAAGACGGAGAGCAGGATAGCAGGTGAACAAGGAGGCTTTAGGAAGGGTAGGGGGTGTGTAGACCAAGTGTTTGCAGTGTAACATATAGGTGAACAGTATTTAGGTAAGGGTAGAGAGTATTTTTGTGGCATTTATGGATTTTGAAAAGGCGTATGATAGGGTGGATAGGAGGGCAGTGTGGCAGATGTTGCAGATGTATGGAATAGGAGGTAGGTTATTGAAAGCAGTGGTCTTTGAGGATAGTGAGAGCTCAGGTTAGAGTATGTAGGCAAGAGGGAGATTTCCAGTAAAAGTAGGCCTTAGACAGGGATGTGTGGTGTCACCATGGTTGTTCAATATATTTATAGATGGAGTTGTAAGAGAAGTGAATGCTCGGGTGTTGGCAAGAGGTGTGGGGTTAAAATATAAAGAATCTAACACAAAGTGGGAGTTGTCACAGTTGCTCTTTGCTAATGACTCTGTGCTTTTGGGAGATTCTGAAGAGAAGTTGCAGAGGTTGGTGAGTTTGGTAGGGTATGTAAAAGAAGAAAATTAAAACTGAATACAAGAAAGAGTAAGGTGATGAGGATAACCAAAAAATTAGGTAACGGAAGATTGGATATCAGATTGGAGGGAGAGAGTATGGAGGACGTGAATGTACAGTGGTCCCTCGACTTTTGGTCATAATCCGTTCCAGGAGCTAGACCTTAACTCGAATTACTTGAAAGTCGAAACCTTGTTTCCCATAAGAAATAATGTAAATACAATTAATCTGTTTCCACCCAAAAATATTCACAAATTCATTTTTTTAAAGAATAAATACTATAGTTTTACATCCAGAAAACAATGAGCAATAAATATAAAGCACTAATTATAATGGACAAATGAACAGTTAAATAAGTTTTAACTTTATTGAAGACTCTTGTTGGCGTATGAGAGTCAGGAGAGTTTGTTTGGAGGCAGGACAAGATAGTCCTTCAATATGACAATAATATCAACTCTACAGCTTATTTATCTAACACAATTCATCTAATATGACATAATAAACAATATTAATAACATAGAAACATGATATAAACTCTAGAATGAATAGAACATGTCATTACGAATGTAAGGACTGGTGGTAGTGTGTGTTGTTGTTGGGTATAAGGGCCACTGACCATAAGCCGAGGTGGTGGTCGGTGGCAGCAAAAAGCCACCACCACTATTCACACAAACAATGTGCATAATTTATAAATAAGAAATATTTACTTTAATTTATAAATAAGAAATATTCACACTTATATAAATAAGAAATACTTACACTTACATTGGAGGAGATGGTGGCAGAGGGCGGGGCTGTTGTCAGTGTGTCTATATTCCTCAAACAACATTGTAGGAGTTGAGTTTCGTGTCGTCATTTTCTATCGATTAATCGCTTAACTTACTTAAGTTTATTCAGGTATACACAAATCCAGTTATACATAGATTATCATGCATAACAGCATATGTGTAGAAAACCTAGGATAACCCAAAAATGTCAGTGATTTATTTCCATTGCTACACTGTTAATGCTACACTTTATCACTGGCTGGTGCTATAGCCTTTATCGACTTGTGAAGCTTCTTTGGACCCATGGTGACTTATTTCAGTGACAATCACTAAACCAGCAATAAACAATAAATTTATTGTGAAATGTTTGAAAGAGCACGCTGGGTAATGTTCTTTCAATGGTAAACAACGCTAGACTGGCGTCCTGCGAGGCGCGCAAGCGCAGGCAGGTGGACATGTCTGGTACGGACCGATAGTTGAGGGAAACATTGACCGAAAAACGCGCTCGAAACTAGAAATCACCAATACATAGTTGGACCGACCGAAAGTCGAGGGACCACTGTATTCAGATATGTATTTGGGAGTGGACGTATCAGCAGATGGGTCTATGAAAGATGAGGTGAATCGTAGAATTAACGAGGGTAAAAATGTGAGTGGTGCACTGAGGAGTCTGTGGAGACTAAGAAATTTAGCCATGAAAGCAAAGAGAGGAATGTATGAGAGTATAGTTATACCAATGCTCTTGTATGGGTGTGAGGCATGGATAGTGAATGTTGCAACAAGGAAAAGGCTGGAGGCAGTGGTGATGTCATGTCTGAGGGTAATGTGTGGTGTGAATATAATGCAGAGAATTCGTAGTTTGGAGATTAGGAGGAGGTGCAGGATTACTAAAACTATTATCCAGAGGGCTGAGGAGGGGTTAAGATGGTTTGGACATGTAGAGAGGATGGAACGAAATAGGATGACTTTGAGAGTATAAATCTGTAGTGGAGGGAAGGCGGGGTAGGGGTCGGCTTAGGAAAGGTTGGAGGGAGGGGGTAAAGGTTTTGTGTGCGAGAGGCTTGGACTTACAGCAAGCGTGTGTGAGCATGTTAGAGAGGAGCAAATGGAGACAAATGGTTTTTAGGACTTGTGCTATTGGAGTGTAAGCAAGGTAATATTTATGAAGGGATTCAGGGAAACCGGCATGCCAGACTTGATTCCTGGAGATGGGAAGTACAGTGCCGGCACTGTGAAGGAGGGGTGTTGATGTTGCAGTTTTATAACTGTAGTGTAAGCAGCCTCTGGCAAGACAGTGATGGAGTGAATAATGAAAGTTTTTCTTTTTCGGGACACCGTCCTTGGTGGGAAATAGCAGATGTGTTAATAAAAAAAAAGTAATGTTAGTGATAAAAAAAATGTGATCCAGATATAAATAAGAACAGAAGCAGTCTTGTGATTCTAGTGGGTTTAGTGATTGATGGGCTTAGGATGTTGTACATGCTATGTAGAAAGCTTGACATTTGAAGGTTTGCCACCAATTAAATTTTTATAGTTTGTTCCTAGAGTTGTTGCTGAAGCTTGGTACACGAGTGTGGATAATTCAGTCTTCTCATTTAGATTATTTGTATGGTTTATGACAAATTTATCAGATTTATTCAACCTGTTCATAGCTGGTGTTTGATGTTCATACAGTTTTGTTTACAACAGTTATCTGGATGTTAGTAGGCACAGAGGTCTACTAGATTAATGAAATCCTGTCTCTTCTGATAATCTTGTGTATTTTTCTATTACCTATGAGATAGTAGATTGTAACTGTGTAGTAATAAAGCTAATTAGCTTGACATTGTAGCACAGCTCATTTGGCAGCAGAGTTGGTTGTTGTTTTATATTGATTTAGGTACAGTTTGATTAGCTTAATCCCAGATTGTCATTTTAGATTTCCACATATAGGCTAGGCCATTGCAGAAGATCCAATTATCTTGTGTTTCTGTCGACTTTGTAGGTCACCATCCCTGCTGCTAGGGATGGTAGACTAATAGCTCCCTGAACAAGATACAGCCAACATTTCCATGATTCCTGGCAAAATCCTTTCACCAGTTGACTTTCTAGAAGCCAATGATAGCATGCCCATGCATTCTGGACAAGACCCACCTTCATGGAACTTTGTATTGTTTTCTGTATTTTACTCTTTTTTTTTATTGGCATCAGTGTATGTTTCATCTCCCCTTAGTAAGGGCCCTACACTAGATATCATTTTGGCCTTGTATTTTGCACGAGAAAAGAATTTGGGATTCTTGTGTGAATCATTCAGTTTGAGTTTAACATTCTCCATTTCTTAAACCAGTTTCCTTTTTTGTGCTTCAGAAAGTAAGCTACCTGTGAGAGGCTCTATCTATTGTCTTCACCTATAGGGAAAACTTCTGTTGAATTTGTATCTTTGTTGTAGGGGATGTGCCAGTGGGCACATCCCCTCAGGAAACTGGTTCAGATTCATTTTGGTCATATTGCCTTCCCAGCATATTTCAAATAAACTGAATATGAGCAAAACCCTTGTCAGTGCCAAAATGTTTTTTTGCACAAGAGAACCCCACATATTTGGCACCCTCTTTTTGGTGTTACACATTTTTGTTGGCTTTCAGTTGAGCCATTGTTGTGTGTGTGGTGCTTTTACTGCTTTTCTGCCGTTTTTGCACATTTGCATAAGGGAAGGGTAACCGGCACCTTATTTTAAGATAAGTATTGTATGTACTATATTACTTTTTTTTTATGCCTAGTTGTATTAAGCACTTAATATGTGTAAATGCATTATAAAGTGTTTTAAGACACACCCTTTCACTGTCAAGACCCCTGATCCTGAACTCACTGTTGAAAAATTAAAAAAAAAAGAAACTTATTAAATAATAGAGAATCTTTTTCTGGTGGTAATGACACCAGAAGTACGAAATTTTATGGGAAAATTTACAGAATTATTCTCTTGCGAAGTTTGCGATATTTACACACCGACAATTTTGCCCAATTTGAGCCCTATTTTTGGCTAATTCCATTGTTCCAGTCTACCAAACTCGTAGCTATTTCACTAGAATTCCATTTGTTCTATCGATTGAGTAAAAGAAATCGCTCATTTACTGATTTCAACTACCCAATAGTGATCAGAAATTGGTAATTTAGCCAATTTCATGCACAATTCATGCAAGGCCAATTTCAAAATAGGGGCCAGAATGAATAATGCAGGCATTACTAGCACTAAAATAACATAATCTCTGTTCATCAGTCACGTCTCCAGGCTCCTCTTATATTACGCTTTCTTTCCATTTTGAATTTTTATTCACAAAAAATAGAAGATTTACTGTTATGCAGACTACTGCATTATTGTAAAAATGGTATAAATAATATCAGAGCACTTGTGCAAGAATATTAGACTCGCCAGTTAATGTGTATTGGAAGCGTGGCGTGATTTGTTTACTCTCGAACGTGGCAAAAATCGAACATTTCCTCTACTTCGAGCTCAATTTCAAGGTACTTTTAGTCCGAAAACCATTCAAAATCATCTCGATTTCTGTAAAATATCTTTCATTCTATCAATTGAGACCAAGAAAACAAGAATACGACTATATATACTATACGAAAATGCACCACAAAGTCAGTGTTTTAAACCAAAAACACCTTTGAAGAGTTTTGAGTTTCTCTACTCTCTCTAATCACAGTGGGAGTTTTATTTCTAATTATGCACTGCCTGCTGCAGGATTTTTTTTATTCTGCACACACTGACCACTCAGACCCATTCTCTCATATGTAGGTCTCCCAGCTTTCTCCCACTAGATCTGAAGCCACTAGAATTTTGGCGCCAACACTGGCTTGTAAGCCGTAGTACTATGGCACCAACAGTGAAAGGATTAAATAATGGAAAAGAAAAAAAGCTTTCCACCTGCCGGCGATTTTTGCTTATCGCATGGGGTCGGGAACCTAAGAGCCATACAAACTAGGGCCCCTCCTGTACAGTACAGTAGATTTTGTAATTCAGCTTGTTAGGTAATCTCCATATTTGTAATGTAAAGCATGAGGAAAAACAGGCTGCACATTAAACCTGTTGACCAAAAACTCGTCATGTTAGTAATATTGTAGGTCCAGACACTCCCTACACATGGAAGCAAATCACTTCATTGTTAGATATATTTTCTAGACTCGTTAACTACTGCTTAATAAAGTGATCTATGAAATAACCCATTGACTTCAGTATCTGAAGTCTTGATTTAGTATTTGAAATTAATTTTATATCCCTTTGCATCACCTATGTAATTTCAAACAGCAGTAGATGCTTGATTAACCCTTTCACTGTCTCCCACATAATGTTATTGATGCATCTCTCTCGTGCATAGATCTAAAATTAGAGCACAGCACCCTAATATATGTTCACATTCACTTCACCCACCCACTCACATTCATGCAATTAGTATTTCCCTCTCGCATTACCCCTCCCTCACCCATATGTCCTCGTGCCTTCTCTCATACCCATACTTAGCACTCTTTCATAACTACCCACCCACTCATGCTTTCTGAAACTCACCCTCTCATTATTTGTCTCACCCACCCTCACACTGGCCCACACCCTCCCTAACACTCCCTTTTTCACTTGCCCACTTTCATACTTGCCCATCCTCACCCATTCTTCATAGCCTTCGTGTATTGTTACATGTTGGTGTTCTTTGTGTCCAGTAGTGTCTTCAGAAGCAGTGATCATGGAAAAATGAATTTCATAATTTGGAAAGAATTGGACAATCTGCATTAACGTAAATCCCCTCCCCCTATTAGTCCACTAATTAGAGGGCTCACTCTATATTTAATCTGAAAAGTATTCAAAGTCTTCTTGCCAATTCCAAAGAAATTGTGAAAAAGTACACTTCTTAGCCAATTTGTACCAAACAGTTAGGAACCAAAACACACACAATGCAGAACTTACACAAAATGTAGGTGCATTTGTTAGTTTCTGAAATTTAGCTTAGAAATGTATTTTATAGATTAAATTTATATACCAGTCTAAATAAGTGTTGCATGAAACAAACGTGCAATATACGTCATGTCAAAGTATTTAATTTAAAGATAAGTGATGATTTTTTTTTTGACTACCATCTATGCACTAATGACTTGGTAGCACCTGTAGAGCATCAGTTGTGGCACTGGCGAGGTGATGACCTTGTGTGATGGCACATGCTTTTTCTCTCCCTTCCATCCCTCTCGCTCACTTTCGCTTTTTCTCTCAACTTTTTAGAATGTTTTAATATAATTAAAGTGGATTCATAAACAATGACACACACGGACTTTATATTAAATGTGAATGTCATTGGCTTACTTGACAAGACTAACATTATGTACACTGATGCCATCGTCAGAATTACAATTATAATCAGCTTATCAGTAAATTTTATTTCACAAGTACATGCTTTAGAGAGGAACTTTAAATATTTTGGTCCTTAATGAGTCGGTAAATACAGCTTACAAATACTATGCATATTAATTGAAATAAGAAATATCTAGTAGCTTTGACAAATACTGTATGCCTAACTACCATGATAAAGTTGGTTTGGCTAAATCTGGTAAAGAATTTTTTTTTACAAGAGTAGGACGTATGTAGACCATGTTAAATACTAACAATGAAAAGCTACTGTAGTGAAATAGATATAGCAAAGTCGAACACTAACAAGACAGTGCCTTCTTTAAAAAGGGGAATAAGAAACACTTAACTTTTAGACAAATTTCCACAGAGCATTCCTGATCAGTAGAGCTGGGAAGCCTACATAAAATTATCCACCATTTAGAGCACATCTTGACTCGCCAGGCTCAACCAAGAGGCCTGGTATGGTACTTAGCAGCAACATCTCGCCCCCGGAGTGTGCTTACGTGAATACTGCTTCCCAGGCACACCATCGGCGATGAGTCAACGTTTTCTTTGTGTTAAATGATGTTAATTAGCGCCATCTTCAAAATCTCGGCAGTACCACCCCAATGGGTTTAGCGCTTTATTTAATTTTACTGACAGTCATGGAGGCCAATATCACTTACGTAGTTTTGTCTTGATCACAGCACCCTCAGATTTACTGTGACAAGAGAATGGGTCTGAGTTGAGTGTGCACAGTAATAATAAAAAAAAAATTGCTCCACGCAGTACATGATGGGAACAACTAACCTCCTGATCGTGTTGTGTTCAAATAGTGACTTTGAGGCGTTTTCCTTGGGGGAGGGAGTTTCATGGTTCCATTTGATAGAACGAAAGGCTAGTGAAATGAATAAAATTTTGGCTGGTTTCATAGCGGAAGTGGTCTGAAGTAGGCGCCAAAGTGGCAGATATATTTGACTCTTTGGCGATTTTTCCATATCAGCCCCTCTTTGGTCTGTTTCATAGGTCTCTTGTGCTTCGTTGAGATTGAATATGCTGTCTTAGGCGATAAGTCGTGCGCCTCCGTAATTCAGTGGTTGTGGAAGCTTCGGTGTAAAACGGGCGTTGGGATAACTAAACAGTCGCCAAGCATTCTTGGGTATATTTTAATAGCCGAGAAAGATAAAAACCTTGGATTTCAAGTTGGTATTTGTTGAATTTTGTGTAAAATTGATTAAATTACAAACTACTGGGCGTTTATAGGATAGCTCTGATAGTTGAATGTGCAGTTTCTTGCGCTCGATCGACAGTACGTAAGGCATACTAGAGAATAGCCAGGAATCGAGTCAGTTTGAGCACTAGAATTGACTTTAAATAAGCTTCAAATTGGGCAAAATTGAAATTGCAGAAGTGTTCCCCGACCTCCGGTATAACATTTTGAAGATGCAAGTTTTCTTTTTAAAAATCGACAGTGAAAGGGTTAAGAATATAATTTATTCTAAAGGTTATCGAATTGTAGCATCAGTCAATGATTCAACGGTAGATTGTTCCATGTTTTTGTTACTTTGCAAACTTACACGTCGCATATGGTAGCTTTGGATAGTGTAAAGTTGCAACTTAAAATTGTTACCTTAGTGGCAAGGAAGAAGTGGTACTTGTTCAGTATCTTGCATCTTCCTGAAGTTGAATTTTACTCTCGAGTCTGATGTATTCCTCCCCGGTGATATTCGTCAGTGGTTGTCTCCATATTTTGACTACCTTACTGCTGATGCACTTCTCCCGGTGACTTTATGTAGTGGTAGTTTCCCTGCTTTACTATTTTAATGAGTATATGGCATTTGTAAAGGTAAAAGTTTTCTTGACCTCGTATTCGGAGGTTGTTCATTCGGCCTGGTATGCTGTTGATAATGATCGAATTGTTGCCGCAGTATGCATTTCTTTCCTGTAGGTAGCTTGGTCTTATCAAATTAGTAACTGTAGCCCATTTTTTTGTAGCTCGTATTGCTTGCCGTGGCAGTTTTATATTTAATATCGGCTAGTGTTTTATTGCTTTTAGTCCCAAATAACTTACTGTCGAATAGTGAAGACTTTGCAGAAAAGAATTTGACAAGTTTCGTTCTGTGTAGAACTTTATCAAGTAATGCCTTGATAAAGCTGCACACAGTGCGAAATGTCCCACTTAAAGCTAACTCTGTAACTCGTCTTTCCTTCATTTTATCGAGTTTCATTCAGAATAAACGTAACCATGGACGGCACTATTCTTTTTAATAGTTCATCTTTTCTAGCATAAAAATTATTCTTTAGTGAATGTACCAACAGTATGCAGAGGCTTTAAAAAATACTGTTTTTTTACTGATTATCGGCAACTAGGTGTAAACAAACACCAGAATTGATTCTGAGTTGACTAGCGTGTAGTGCATGACCAACCTACTCCGCAATAATGGTGATATTCACGATAAACTTAAAACCCGGCACAGGTTCCCATTCAACACACGTTGCCTTGAGCCTGTGTTTGAGTGTCCTTGATGTCAGTGTACAGATGACTCGAGACCTTCATGACTCACTATGAGGCTTAAACTGAAGTGGTGAGGGTTCGTTTTAACACGATAGGCATGTTCTGCACTAGCTGCAACCGGTGTGGTAGTAGTTCAGAGCATTGCCAAGTAGTGAAAAATGCCAGATAGTCGTAAATATATTTAAAATATTTATTTGACCTAACGTAAATATTTTTATTAAACCAAATTGGGTACATCATCAGGCAGCTACCATTATATATTAGTTAAGTTGTGATGGGTTAAATACACAAGGTAATTTGTCAGCCTGAGCTGTGAAACTTCAGTAAAGCAACGAGATTATTATAATTATGGAGCGCTAAACCCCTTAGGGATTGTACAGCGCCTGTGTGAGGGGGAACGGAAGGTATTCAGGCTCATTTCAGGGAACTGGAGCACAGATCCAATTCCCTAGATAAAGAACCCCTCACCAGTGTCAAGGGGTAAAGTAACGAGAGTATTTAAAGCATTTTGCTATGGTTCGGTATCTGGACGTTTTGTGTCCCAGTAAAGATGCAGTAATTAAGAGAAATACCCCGAACGCTGGGGCATCTTAATTTGGAGGTAAAGTTTGAGTAGTTTGTGCTTAAGAGTAGGTATCTGATTATAGCAACCCAAAATTTTGTGTGCTCGGTCGAAGTGGCGATTACGGGGCGGGGTGTCACTCTCCCCATAGTGTGCGCGCCAGGCTAAGAACTCGGCATCTCTTTGGGCATAACTAGTGAGGATATTTACTTTGTCTATTTTTTTTTATATTGCTGCCGATGACACTGAACAAATTATGAATATTGATTTGGATTTTAATTGCGAAATGCGAAAGACACTTTGATTATTGTACTTGCAGTGTGATTCAGATTTATGTAACGAGTGTATTGGTTACAACAGTAGCAATTTGATAATGATAGTGTAAGTTTGGTAATGTTAGAATATTTAGTGATTAATCTAAAGTGTCTAGTAAATAAATTAAAATAAAATAAACTTTAATTATCCTCTCGGAATGGAAAGTTATTGGATGATTTAAAAAATCATATGGCCTGTAATTATTTCGACAAAAACGTGAAATATTGTAAAACTAGCAAAATTGTCATAAACGTTGGCTGTGTACGTATAAAACTAATACGCATATACACATGATCACTGATATGTACGTTAGGTGGGGTTAATGACCAAGCTTTGCCCGATGGGAGATAGGAAATGTAAATAGTAAGAGTGCAGTGAAGAGTAAATGTTGGTGTCGTTCTTGATTATCCTGTTGACTGCTGTACCAGTGCTTGGGTTGATAGCACACCTGGGTGTATACACATCAGCAGTCTTCATCAGCTTCTCCAGGCCCGCCATCACTGCTTGTTATGATAAAAGTAATCCTCGTTGTGTTAGATGTGATTATATAATAGCCCATCTCTACAGTTCATAACAAGGGTATGCCCCTGCCTCCATTCACGTACATTTTGTCAGTTAATGGCCATTTTGCCCTGTTATAATTGACCAGTGACCACGAGAATACGATAGATTAGAAATTTCTCGTATTGAAAAACATTCTAAAAAAAAAAATCAGCACTTTTATGATAGATTGAATCCTAGCCTTCCCCAGAATGAAATTGGCTGCGCCACTGAGCGTATAGTTACCAACGAAACAATGCTGTGTCGTTCGCTGCTGCTGCTACTACAATTTATATAAAGCATCCTAAGTTACCTAACCCAAAATTTTGTTCACTAATGGTTTAGAATTTAAGGTAAGCGTGTTAGAAAGGGCAGTGTCTGTGATAATCTGGGGGACAGGTAGGTAGCCTGGGGATGAGTGCAACTCATGTGGGGTAGCATTGGTGGTAACATAAGATAAACCTGTTATGGGGTGCGGCAGGCGTTTTTATTCCTACAAGTACAGTTGTAGCAGCCAGACTGGGCCACTACCAGCCACATGCTACATACTAAGCAAGCATTATTCTCTATATTTACAAAAGTTTAAACACACGGCTTTTTAATTTCTACAAAAGTTTGCCTTAAGCACTATTTTTATAGGCATGGAGTGGAAGTATGAAGATTTAACCTAGCATAACTAAGCAGTCACGTTTACATGCTAACGTGCTCATTTTTATAAATATCGACTATAATTTACTAACCTAAAATGTAGATGGAATGACTTTAATGCAGGTTATTATGCTTTTGAAACTTCAGTCTTCATAAAGATTACCCTGGTGAAAAATGAAGAGCAATACTATATACACGGAGACAAGCGTCTTATTATTTACATAGCCCTTAGTATATGTTGCCTTTATCCCTCCAAGGGATGAACTACGAACACCACGATTGCGTAGGATAACTATAACCTACTTTGTGTAGGGTGCCCTTCATATGTGCCAGCATCTCTTCCCCCTCTCAGTCGTAAACCTTCTTGTTTATTTCTGTAGTGACAACTGTTGAAATATAGAACAATTTAAGTTAAGCTGACAGGGAGTAATTAATATGCAATTTATCACTATTCAGAGCATGCAGAAATACTCAACCGTGTGAGAACAATCGATCTATTTAGAGGAGAGGCTGCAGCAGAGATCATTCTCGATACAGGGGGTGGGCAGAGACTGCTTTCCAGTTCTTTGCTATAGCCAACCTTGACTCAGATTTCTGCAGTTTCTTCCTTAGGTATTGTCATGGCTAGCAAAAATGCTCTTCACAGCATGTGAACTCTACTAGAGTTTTTATGGCGTGTGTATACTAGCTGTATAACCACTTGTCTAGTGAAAAATGCTAAGTTTAAGATATATTTAAAAATTCATTGTTGCTTTTTTTGGAATGCAGTACATGAATAATTTTAATAGACATCGTATAGATATTCTTATTGGAACCCAAACATGATTTCTAGAGTTTTAATGCAATGAAAAACATAATACACTAATAAATCTTTCTCGCTCTAAAAATAAACTTGATTTTCCAGTTGAGTGTAAGGGAAACAAATGTTTGTTTGATCCTTGATCCTCCGTAAAGGAAGCCTGGCCCAGGTCCGGGCTGCGAGAATAGGAACTCTGGAAATCCTCTCAGACGAGATTGAGAGTATAGTGATCGTCTTAGCAGTGGGTAATAAGAATTGATCATTTGTTAAATGATAGCTAAGTTTCATTACTGCGGTTAATATGAACTCTATAAATTTGATACTTAAAAAATCATGGAAAAGGGAATTAATGGGCAATTTTATGGATGCCATCACACATTGGTTAACTTATCAACTTTATATTTTCTTTCGGGGTACTTTCTTTAAATTAATGATAGACTAAATAACAAAAAAGGCACAATACCGTGACTGGAACAATACACACACAACAATGGTAAATGGTCCAAGTCGGACCGAAACGTCGTCGTAAGCTCCTTTTTTTTTTTTATATGTGCGGATTGTGTGTAAAATAGACTAACTTTGGTATGTCTGCGTCTAGCATTAAGAATATTAGGAGAGAAGTAATAAAATGCATGTTATAAGAATGCACTTAGATGTTTGAAAGATCTATCATCCACTATAACAACATGAATGTAGATTAATACGTTTATGGAGCAACTTTATATTGTAAACACACTGACTGATGTGGTAGCCAGGCTTAGACTTGGTTACAAGTACTTCTGGCAGTTTGGCAGACAAATGATTTAACTAAATGCAAGTATAGTATGTTGTCAGCCTTGTGTCCACTATCTTGAACACTGTGGTTAATTGCCCATTTAAGTTAAGAAACCGAAAAAGTTTCAAACTGACGCAGGTCTGTCATGTGATGACCACTTAGTGAAGAATATAGATATAAACAACAATAATAACCACTGATGTCAGGGTATCTTATTGATGAAATAAGCTACCAGATATATTAAGCATGTAACTTAAATTTGCTTGCAACACAAGTCAAGGTGTGCCAAACTATCAGTATCGATGGAAAAGCTGCTGATATCAGCAGATACTTTTAAAATAATTCACATGTGCTTAAAACTAGTAACATTAACACTACCTCACGAGCATGAGGGTTACTCTGTATTTTAATACACGAATACAGTTCATACACATCAACTGGTTATCCGTGATTGTATTCTGGAGTATAGTAAAAAGATATTACTACTAATTGTAGGCAGTGAGCCACTTCAGTCACTAATTTAGCCTGCAGTAACTAGAGGCTCTTTAAGAGCAAAATGAACTACCCAGAGCACAAGGTCATTGAGAATAGAACCAGCCACTTGAATAGCATACATAATGTTAGATCTTTTGTGTACAAAAAAAAAGGCCTTGCAATGTAATGTTTAGGTAACATACACCTTCCATCATTTGATGGAAATAAGTGGAACTTTTTTGAGAAGTTATCTTTGATGAAAATATTTTTCAAAACAATTATACATTTTAGTGAAAAATTTTCCTGTCTCGGAAATATTTCTTAATGTACAATGTTTAAAACATTTAATTAAATTTTGAGTGATTCAACATTCTCAGGCTTGCCTAGCACACTTAACATGTTAATGTTAACTAGGTTAGTTGCACCACTGACTACAACATGATACCACATTACGAGATCCCCTATATAATAACTTCAACACCAGTGCAGCGGAAGTTATGGAAAACAAACCTTGGTATTTAGAATGAACTGAAAAACTGGAGAATTCTGCAGCTTAAGAACTCAGTGCAACTAGTTTGCTAGCAGCATCAAACAGCAACGGTACGAGTAAGACGCAAATGCAACAGTTAGGTGTCTTATTTCTGAAACTTTTAGTCCATATCATTTAGTTCTGAATGATACCTGAAGTATGTTTTCGGGGGTGATAGCCCCTATGGCCTGGTCCCAGACCATGCCTCCCGGATTATAAATTCCTGATTACCCGGCTGTTATTGCTGCCTGCACACAGTCCAAGGTACGAATCACAGCCGGGCATGTCAATAACTGATTTGAGGAACTTGTCAAGTTCCCTCCTGATGATAACCAGATGTTTGTTACAAATTCTCCTTATGCACGAAGGGAAGGCATTAAATAAAGTCGGGGACCTCTGACGTTGAATTCTGTGTACTCTTCCCACCCCGGCCTTTTATTGAAGGTACTCTGCACCGTCTGCCAAGTCTATTGTGTTCATACGGAGTGATTTAGGTGTGCAGGTTTGGGACCCGTTCCTCTAGGATTTTTCAAATATAGATAATGATGCACCTTTCTCGTTTTTTTTCCAAGGAACCCGGTTATAGGGACTTTAGACGTTCCCAGGAGTTGAAATGTTTGATTGAATGTATACAGCCAGTGAAAGTTTTCTGCACGTTTTTTCAGCTTTGCAATTTCTCCTGCTTTGAAGAGAATAACTGACTTGAGTATAATTATTAGTTCATCTGTTGTCTTGAGTGTTCTTGTTATCAGTCCTATCATTTTTGTTGCGGTAGCAGTAGCAACATTGCTGTAATCTTTCAGTAAGAGATCTGACATAATCACTTAGTCTCGCACATGAAACTTTCGCTCTGTTAAATGATGAGATTGTCCTTTAATCGATTTACGTCTTTATTTCATTCATTCCTCCATAGAGAAGCCACTGAAACTTGGTCTCATTGAACATCATATTGTTGGCCGAGGCCCATTGGAAGACTTTTTTTTATACTTTTTGAGGATTCGCTGTCTTCGAATAGAGGTGACTAAATATGGAAGCAGCAGAAGCAGGGAGAGGTAAAGATGTGATCAGTCCATCTGCCCTGAAGCAGTTGTTTTGAGGTACTCTCGGCTATGAGAAATGTTCAGTTTCATGGGCATGAAGGCTATGCATCGGGATCCTTTTCTATATCGCAAAAAGCAGCATCAAAAACAAGCGTGCTGGTGTTAGTGTTGCCACAGACATAAGAGAAATAAACCTATGACAGTGGTATTATTGGCCAAAGAAAAAAACCCATTAGTGGCAAACCTAGCCAGTAAATAAAAGTTCATTCTTCCACTCTTCAACAGAATGAGTGTCATTGGTTTGAACATCTACTTTGTTCATAGGAACAGTTTGGAGATTGTGATGCCCTTTAACTTTAATTTGATAAATTTTTAATTATATCTGTTAATGTAAGAATGTTTTGAAAGTAATTTCAGATATTGGAATAATGCAAGTTTTTCTAATTTTCAGTATTTCTTTAATGCTGAGAAAAGGAAATATTTAATTCAGTTTAATAATGGAGAGAAGAGGTTCAATTTCTGAGCTATAATTTTAGACTTTCACATTCCAGTTACAACAGTAATGTACTTTTTCAAAATGTTTTTTTAACTTTAAATAAACAGTATTTTAAAAGTTGGATATTTTAATGTTTAATGTAACAAGAAATTATTCAGACTTTTATTTTCGAAATTTATTTCAGATTACCTTCGTTACATTACTAAATACGTATGTAGATACAGCAATTGTTTTCTTTCAACTTTTAAGCCTCATGGAGGGTATTTGTAATTAATGAGTTAAGGAGGCTGCTTCCTGCACTGCTCAGCACTAGTACACAGGTGTTTGCAATAATGACACTGACTTCTCAAAGAAATTAAGTTATTTAATTTCCTGGGTTATCTATTTCCTATTGTGCAATAAGCGCATTCTTGTAAATTGAACATAATGATTTTAAAAAATAGTGAAAACTTAGATACCGGAATAAAGTTTGGTATAGTCTCATCCATAGACAAGTTAATTGTAAGTATAAATTCAGATAAACGCCAGTTAACGCTTTTGAGGGCCAAATGTTTAGGCCTTTTGTGTATACCTAAGCTTTATTTTAATACTGTAATTCTTCTCTATCACACTTATTAAAGCCATATAGCATGAACTAATAGAATATTCAATTCTCTTGTACTCGTAAACTTCTATATTTAAAATTACTCGCTAAGTGACCATATATACAGAATTACTCGTACTGTTATTGCCTTATTAATCTTAAGTTAGTTTAAAGTTTGCCCGAAATGCTCTGTGTATAAAGGAGCTTTTGTCATGTACACCCAAATGTAATACTCCTTTGTAAAAACATGTATCATGCTGAAACTTATTCTTATTCTTTGCTCTGCGTCCACAAGATGGATATATAGGGTGCACTTTACATGTATCTTTATTGTAGCTTTCTCGAAAACTCTTTCGGTCCTTTTTTCCTGATTGACAGCTGGCTAGCTTTGTAAGTGTTCCTACCTCCAGTTTTCTTGGTAGGTACCAACTCTGCTGAAAATAGCATGCTCTTTGCCCTTCCCATCATCCGACTAAGCAAAAACTTAATGTGCTTAAACAGATAATAGTGAGCATAAGATAAAACTCAGTATGTGGTGGTTGTGGCAAGACCCAGCTAGCTAACAGTGGTGTCTTCAAGCCATGACCAACCTGTGGTCCTCAAGTGCATCGTCAATACTCTTGCCTTCTCACCTCCCCCCTTCATCCCTCCATCTCCCGTTCTTCCCTCCCTCCATCTCCCGTTCTTCCCTCCCTCCATTTCCCGTTCTTCCCTCCCTCCATTTCCCTTCTTTCTCCATCTGTTTTCCTCCCTCCATCTCTGTTCTTCCATACTCCATCTCTGTTCTTCCTACTCATTCCCGTGCATACTCCCGTCTCTTCTCTCCATCTCCCGTTCTTCCCTCCTCCATCTCCCGTTCTTCCCTCCCTCCATCTCCCGTTCTTCCCTCCCTCCATCTCCCGTTCTTCCCTCCCTCCATCTCCCGTTCTTCCCTCCCTCCATCTCCCGTTCTTCCCTCCCTCCATCTCCCGTTCTTCCCTCCCTCCATCTCCCGTTCTTCCCTCCCTCCATCTCCCGTTCTTCCCTCCCTCCATCTCCCCTTCTTCCCTCCCTCCATCTCCGTTCTTCCCTCCTCCATCTCCTTCTTCCTCCCCCCATCTCCCGTTCTTCCCTCCCTCCATCTCCCGTTCTTCCCTCCCTCCATCTCCCGTTCTTCCCATCATTGCTTCCCCCCCTTCCTTCCCCGTCCTTTCTTTTATGTGTAATTTCTTACCCCGTTCAGGGATGGAGATATCTTCATAAAAATTCCATTTCTGTAATGTATGGAATAGGCTATCCTGAGAGCTGGCAATTACCCAGTGACAGTAACACCAGCAGTGCTGGAAGGAAAGCTTTGAAGCTCCTGTAGTTGATGAACCCTTGTTGGAATACTTAACGAAACGATGGCCTCATTGCCTCATTCCAGTTCAAGCTGACAGATTTCACCACCTTGTGCAAGTCCCAGCCTGCGTAACGGAATATAACGAGTAAACATACCTAGCTTTAAAACTCGATAAAAAGTTGTAAACGACTGTCATAAATAAACAGAAGAATGGACACAGGCTGGAACCGTGGCCCTGATGCATAGCAGGTCTAGTGCTTTACCACTGAAATAAGAGGCTTTTAATAGAAGATTTCAGAATCACAGCTTCTGTTCATAACTGTCAGTGGCACGGCACCAATATGACCCTACTGTCACAGTTGGTGCCACATGACGGAAACTAGAATAGTTTTCTGAATCTTCCTATAGGAAACCTCGTAGCTCATTGGTAAAGTCCTGGACCTGCTACTCACCAGCTTTTGTTTCCACTGTGCAGTTATCTTATTGAATGGGTAGTAATACACTGTATACAATTTTTGTTTAATAAAAAGTACTTAACACCATTGGAATAGTGAAGTCTACTAGATTGACCTCTAGCTCCCTTGTAGGAAACTAGATTTCTCTAAAACTACTGCTAAAGCTTTGGACCACCTTCTGGACCGGAGCTACATTACTTCCTCTAGTGGCCCCTGTCCGCATGTGACCACTTCTACAGCTGCTGCATCGTTCCACTTTTTTCATTAGCTTCCCTATAAAAGGGTTCATTATCATATCAATATTAGATAGATAAAGCCCATGATGGGCGAAACGTCTTTGAGTAAAGATACCCAGGTGTTGCTCATGTATTATTTAGCAGCTTGTCAGTATTGTATGTCTTTAACCGAAAAATTGATCACAAACCTAGAGATAAAAGCCAAGACCTTATGATCGGAGCGGTCCTTTAACATTACTTGTGGCCAGGACCGGATTATTTAGGGCATAAGAAATTTTTTTAGGCCCCCAAAATCAGTAAAATGAGAACTGCAATATGAAATTTAATACTCTAGTTTGAATTTAATTTGTGTTGTATTCATTGTATAGGTTCGATTGGAGCATAATGTATATAGTGCAAATATTTATAATTATCGTTGGGGCCTAGAGTATGACTTGTCAGGCCTACATTGACTTGAATCATGGCCTACTGTTGAGAGAAATGAGGGAAGAGGAAATGGTGGGTGCCTAGGGTGGTGTCGTGCAGACACCTGTGATGGATAGGCGAATGGTCGGCTGTTTCAGCAGGTGTTCTTGCCACCTTGCACCATATCCCCCCTTCCTACTGACATAAGAACATAAGAAAGGAACACTGCAGCAGGCCTGTTGGCCCATACTAGGCAAGTCCTTCACAATCCATTCCACTAATAGAATATTTGCTCAACCCAATGATGGTACAGCATCAGACAGACTGACTTGTGTGCATAAAGATCGTATCGAGGGGGACAAGCAAGAGTAGTACCAACTAAATAACTTTCCTCTGTAAATTGGTAATAAATTTACATTGTATCAATAAACCCATTACTTGTAAGTTTAAGGTAGGTTAGGTCGAACTTTTTTTTTTTATTACCCTGTAGATGGGGATCACCCTAAATACTGAACCCCGGCGATTACCTTGGATATTTCTTGCAGCATGATTTTTTTTTGTCCATGCTTCAAGGATAACGTTTTATACTGATGACGTGAGAGAATGAGGAAGTAGCTGGCTTGTGACACTGACCTCTGTTGACTTTGTGAGGATGGTGTTGGCTTTACACTGATCTCTGCAGAGGACTTGATCGTGCAGACTTGTCAAACATGTCCTCCGGTGTTCACTGCTGTGCTCCACACACTGACGCTGGTGTAGGTCTCCTGATCCAAAGAATTAGAACTACCTTCTCTTTCCTTGGATTGAATATGATAGCCTCACATCCCTACCCCCCCAAGCGCTCTAACCCTTACGGGTTTAGCGCTCCACACTACTGATGATCCAAGCAGTCCTTTCCGCTTCCGTCCTGACAGTACAGTGACAGGTGTACACGGTCGCTTGGGTACATGGCATCAGTGCAGAGTGGTAGAGATACGCGGTACAGGGATACATGGTATCATCAGTGCAAGGTCGGAGGGGTACATGGTATCATTACTACAGGGTGGTAGGGACACATTGTATCATTATTGTACGGTGATAGGGGTACATGGTATTAGTGCAGGGTGGTAGGGGGTAAACGGTACAGGGATATGTGGTATCATTAGTGCATCGTAGTAGGGGTACAGGGTATATGGTGTCATTAGTGTAAGGTGGTAGGAGTAGAGAGCTTTAATTTGAGTGTGAGAGAGAACGTTCCACATGTGAGTGAGGCTGGGAGAGAGTCGAGTGCTGATCTATATATTGATGGCCTTGAACATGCTATGGTCGCAATGAAGCTCCCGTGTAGTGGTTGTTTTGTGGGACAAAAGCTGCGTTTTGTTTGTCCAACCAGTGTTGCTAGGTATGAAGCCTCGATTACATTGACCTTGTACCTGTCCCTCTGGGCCCCCACGCCTTACCGGCAATGGAGGTGATGTTTAAATGACAGTTTTTGTGAAGAGAGTTGATGCTATCTCTCGTTGTAAGGTCATCATACTTGTTCACAGGTTGATAGTTTGAGGGTCAGGATATAAAGGCGAATGTTGCATATTCGAGGTATGTCCAGAGTTGCAAAGGATTCTGTATCTTCTGTCGTGGAGCAAGTATAAGATGTACATTTACGTTATTTGGTTTGCAAGGAGAGAAACGTGGTTCTTCATAGTCATCACCACTAAAGTTCACTCCTCAGGATGTCGTGTTTGTCAAATGGTAAGTTTGCTACCGTTCCTCCTCGCACCACTTCTAGTAGTTAGTGTGTTCTCAAGTGAGCACAATTGTTTGCTTTGAGCCGTTGTAACCTGTTATCACCTCACCCAGGTATGTACAACTCATTCAGTGGTTTGCAACTGTTTAGTCTCGGAACCTTCTATATTAAAAAATAACGAAACGTTAACCAAAAGGTAAAATTTTAATGATACAAGTTAAATGTCAATAAAACACAATTTAAGTATACAAGTTTATAAATTACAAGAAAACCTAAAACATCTACTAGCATAAAATATCAGGTTTATTGTACCATTAAAATTGTACAGGCAAAATGATCAAACGGTGAGTAATTTTAGTTATGGTTATTTCAATCAAAATAAATGTTCAATGACTTGAATGTGATTACTTTTCCTTGAATAATTCTATGCCATTGAAAGATTCCATGTCATTGTGATAACACATCGGCTCATAACTACAACACAAAGCAACGTGATTTAAGCTTATTAGCCTCGCACTTCTGCATGCGTCGTAAATTGCTTCGCTGTTCACGATATGCAGCTCTTAGTTTTTTATATTTGGAATAAATCATGCATCTGTCTTCATTAATATCCAGGGACATTTCAATTTCTGATCAGTTGGGTCCACTATCTAGGTAATCTCACCCTTATGGCATGCATTAAGCCCATTTGTATAAAAATAGAACAGTGATGCAAAAAAAAAAAATCCTGAAATAGGCTTTGGGATTGGTGCAGAATTACAAAAAGGCTTCATATCAGTGGCATAGAAAAACTAATCATTAGGGTCCAAATCAAAGTCTAATATTAACTCATTAATGGGTTCAGTAGTTCGGATGGTTTCAGAAAATTTCTCGGCTGAACATCATGGATTTATTTACATGTTTTGACTTTGAAAAACAAATCCTATCCCAAAAGTGGTTGGTAAGAAGTACCTCAGTCTCTCGGTTTCTGAAACTAGGCATACTTTCATGATTTGCTAAATCCATGATAATTATTCATAAGAGTTTTTGCCATAATTGAGTAGAGTTAGTTTTCCTCACCATTTTCAAGACCAATCTTAGTTTATTGTGCTTATCCAAGCGTTTGGTTTACAAATAATGGAGTCATTGTTTTTGTACATTTCAGTGCTTGCACGTTCATACAGAAGTAGGTATTTACACAGGTTTTAAGGCAGCATAAGCCTGCCCTGAACGCTGAGTTATGTTCTTTAAATCACAAGTTCTGGTGTTCATCTTGCATGAACACACTTGCCAACAAGAATTTTTCCGTACTGTTCGTGTTTGAAGTGCGATATTTTTAAGAGACTCCATTGTGCCTCACAAAACCACAGATGATATACCTGATAGTAAACTTCACCCTGATCAGTTTCCTGTGGCCGGGGAGTGCTATATGATCAAACATTACATTATAACAGGCCTCTGCTCTCAGCAGAATAGTTATCCGCAGCTTCTGTATTGCTACTAGCAAGAGTTTTCTTTAATGTGTAAGTTTTGTAACACTGTTCATATGATAAACAAAACCGGTATGTTATGAATCCAATTTTCTTGTTAGCTAGATCACTGCTGCTTCCAATATGTGCTTCCCACCATTTTCAGTAGACGAAGTTGGCTCTAGGGATGATCTTTGCCTGGTGATGCACTTACCATAATCTACACTTGGGGTCAAATCTGAAATAATGGGGTCAAATCTGAATGGGGATTTGTCACTAGTGGCGTTCCACAAGGATCAGTTTTGGGCCCATTGTTGTTCATAATTTACATAAATGACCTTGATGAAGGAATTGCAAGTGACATGAGTAAATTTGCTGATACAAAAATAGGCCGTATAATTCATTCTGAGGAGGATACTAGTGAACTCCAGGAGGATTTGGACAAATTAATGTCTTGGTCTGAAAAGTGGCAGATGAAGTTCAATGTGGATAAGTGTAAGGTGCTAGTCGTTGGTAATGAAAATATCCCTCGAATTTATAAACTAGGTGAAGTTGAGCTTGATCATACAGAATGTGAAAAAGACTTGGGAGTCATGGTAAGCAGAAATCTAAAGCCAAGACAACAGTGCCTAAGTGTGCGCAATAAGGCTAACAGATTACTAGGATTTATTTCAAGAAGTATAAGCAACAGAAGTCCAAAAGTTATTTTACAGCTCTATACATCACTAGTGAGACCTCATTTGGATTATGCAGCTCAGTTTTGGTCTCCTTACTACAGGATGGATATAGATTCATTGGAGAACATACAAAGAAGAATGACTAAAATGATTTACAGTATAAGAAATCTCCCGTATGAAGATAGACTTAGAGCATTGAATCTCCACTCTCTGGAGAGACGTAGAATGAGGGGAGATATCATCGAGGTGTACAAGTGGATGATGGGCATAAACAAAGGAGATATTAATAAAATACTGAGGATATCGAACCAAGTAAGAACCAGAAATAACGGATTTAAATTGGATAAATTTAGATTTAGAAAGGACATAGGCAAGTACTGGTTTTCGAACAGAGTTGTAGATGCGTGGAACAATCTTCCGAGTAGGGTGATAGAGGCTAGGACCTTGGGTGGCTTTAAAAAGAGATTGGACAAATATATGAGTGGGAGGGGCTGGGTTTGATTGATGTGAGTACGGGAATAAATTCTTAGGTAGTGGTTGTTTTGATAAGGACCTGCCTTGTATGGGCCAGTAGGCCTTCTGCAGTGTTCCTCCATTCTTATGTTCTTATGTTCTTAAAATCCTAGAAGGAATGGTCCCGAATCTGCACACGGAAATCACTCCCTACGAAAGTAAAAGACTGAGCAGGTGGTGCAAAATACCCATAAGTATCCGGAGTCCTAGACTGTTCAACAGCCTCCCACCATGCATAAGGGGAATTACCAATAGGCCCCTGGGTGCCTTCAAGAGGGAGCTGGACAGATACTTTAAAGTCGGTGCCGGATCAGCCGGGCTGTGGTTCGTACGCTGTATAACCCTTGTGGTTTAGCGCTTCTTTTGGTAATAATAATAATAATGTGGTTCGTACATTAGACTACGTGCGGCCAGCATTAACAGCCTGGTTGATCAGGCTCTGATCTAACGGGAGGCCTGGTCGTGGACCGGGCCGCGGGGGCGTTGATCCCCGGAATACCCTCCAGGTAGGTAGACAGCTGTCCACTTACGCATCTGCTGCAAGCTTCACAGACCTCTACGCTGTTTTATTGGTACGACACTTTACAAGCTAACATGAAAAAAGAGGAAAAATATCACTGAATAGAAATTAGTCATGAGGATCAGTCATTTTTTTAAAAAGATTTATAATTCTTGCTACAAGGCCAATTGAATCTTAGGTGCCCCATAGTGCATATTAGTTTGTGTGTACTAAGGAATCCGGGCAGCGATGTATGACCCTTGAGTTTAACGCTTAGTTTTTATTGTAATAAGAATCGGTGCCCCTAGAAAAAGGGGCTAAATATGGGTTATCAGCCATGAAGTATCTTCGGAGGAATGTAAAATATTCACTTCACTCTCTATTTTTGTGAAGTTTTACTAAATTGTCATTGAAATAAAAATTATATAGAGGTCGATAAATCAATGAGTAGTCAGTCATGTTTTGTGTTCATTTATAAGGAAGATATTAGTGTTTCAAGTGGTCGTACCGCTGACTGAGGGTTTCATGTTCCGTGGAGCCTCCTCCCTCAACCCATGTATTATCGTGATTGTAAACCACAAGTTGATGAGGCCTTTATTATACTGTACCTCTCCTTGTTTAACTGTTTTAGCTTAGTCTTAAAACTTGTATCAGGGATGAGGATGACGAGACACTGATTGGTCAGGCACTCTCAACATTACGCCAGAATTTGTATTTATGATCTTGTATTGTAAACTAGTGGTTTATATAAATACATTTCCCAACACTAGAAAGTGAGACTACAAAAGCATTATATATGTCATTCAGAATAGGTAAATTTGGTTACTTAGCAAGAACTCGTTTAAAATTAAGTCCAAAATAGCAACGCTCTTGCCGAATAAGGCAAGCGAAAATTTGTGTATGCAGTAATTTCGCAAAAATCATTCTGAACCTAACTAAAAAATATATTTCATTGTTATTATTAAATTATTGTAAACTTATCAAAAAAATATTTAGTTGGATTAGGCTAAATTAAATTGAGCGTGCTATAAAAAGGTTAGGTAAGTTTTCTAAGGTTCTTTTGGTACAAAATTATTAATTTTTACATTAACATAAATTAAAATATATATACATCTTTAAACGTATAAGAAAATTTTAGAAAGGACTTAATTTTAAACTAGTTCTTGCCAATTGACCAGTTTTGCCTAGTCAGCACTATATATATTTGTAATTTATTTTGGGCTTGTCCAGAAGGACCTGCTAAGTATAGGTTGGTAGGCCTGCTGCCGTATTCCTCTGTATGTTATGTGACAAGTACTTAGGGCTGGTAGGAAAAAAAAAACCAAGAACATCAAAAGCAGAACTATTATTAAATGCGATGTTTCATCTACAAGAGATACTCGTAAGTGAAATGTCGTATGTATTAAAAGATCTACTTTTGTTATACTTTTACGCCGCACTTGTGGAGGCACCACCTCACTTCAACTAGCTGAGGCTGTACCTCCACTGGTATGCCAGAAGCTGCAACATTTGCGGAGAAAACACGTGTCAGTGAGGTAGGTGGAGTTTTTGAACACCATGCATAATTATACCATTGTCATAAATATAGACATTTGTATAGTAGCCACTAGTGTAGACCCCATAAATAATTATCCAGCTATATATCACCCGTCTTAAGTTACTTGAAAATGGTGTAAAATACCGCGTGTCATCGCGTATCTACTAATAATGAGTGAGAAGGGTTGGATTCTAGATGGACCTGCCTTCTTACTTCACTAGTGGATCTCGTCCCCTACAACGTCTTCGAGATCTTCCACTTCACCTTCGACAGTATTTAAGACTCCGTTCTCATGCTTCATCTTTCTGATGAAGATGCGACGTCAGAAGACACTCCCCACCATGGGGAGCCACAGCAAGAGAAAAGAAGTCAACTCCCACCCAGAGGCCCCGAAGAAAGATGACCGACACCCTCTACCCAGGGGGCCAATGACGGGTCACCATTTGGAGAAGACCCGGGCCGGATGTACCGGCGAACATACAACAGCTTCATCTTTCATATCGATCCATTTCATGTAGCTGAATTCTTCTCCAGGCTGAGGGACTGACCACCTCAAATACTTTTTCTCCAAGATTGATGGACTGATCACATCATTATTTCATTTCTCTTGCTCCCTTTGTATTTGACTGAAGAAGCCAATTGTGTAGACGAAACATTTCATCAATAAAGATACCCAACTGTTGTACACGGATCGTCGAACTCTTCTTCGACTGCATTCAGGTCTTATTTTATCGAAGCTGGACTATGGCGACCATATATATTCTGCAACCTCTCCCGAATCTAAACTTGATCCCATCCATCATCAGGGATTACGTTTGTCTAGGTGCTTTTCGCTCCTCTCCTGTCGAGAGCCTATATGCAGAGGCGAATGTTCCATCCTTGAACGATCGCCGTGTTACCCATTGCCTCCATTATTTTGCTCGCTCTCATGACCACGATCCTACACACAGAATAGTAACGGAGGTTAATAGAGGTCCATTATTTGTTCACCGTCCCTGTTTACGCCGTCCCTTTTCTCTTCGTCTTCACTCGCTCTTGGCTTCTCTTCAGTTGCCCCCCCCCCCGTTTATATATTCATCTAACGTCTAACTTTTCTCTTCCTCCCTGGAAGGTTCCGACAGTTTGTTCTTCCCCACTGCCGTGGGCGAAAGCTCAAATACCTACAGTTGCTTCTCGCTTTCTTAACAACTTCCAGTATCATTCTCACGCAGTTGCAGTGTACACAGATGGTTCTAAATCCTCTGACGGTGTAGTTTGCAGCAGTGTTCCTGGACAGCGTTGTGCAAGAACAATTATTAGACTCGGCTAGCATTTTTACAGTTGAACTGTTGCAAGTCTTTTTGCAATTATTTGTATTGCATGTGCCTACCTCATCGTTTGTCGTAGTCTGACTCCTTTAGTGCTTTACAAGCTATTAAAAAAATTGGATTCACCTCATCCCCTAGTTCTTTGTATACAACTTTGGTTGCACCGCATTTCTAGCAAAAACAAAAATCCTTTTCTGCTGGGTCCCTGGTCATGTTGATGTTGAGGGCAACGAGCAGTCTGACTGCTGCTCGGTCAGTGGTACATGACCTCCCAGTGTCATATACGTAGAGGTATTCCATTCTTAGAGTATTTTGCTGTAATCTCTAACACACTTAGCAACCGTTGACAACACCGTTGGTCCGATGTGACTCATAATAAATTATATTCCATCAAGCAAAGTTTAGATTTCTGGCTGCCTTCTTATCATCGATGCCGAGGTTGGGAGACTACGCTCTTCCGTCTTAGCATCGGGCACACCCGTCTTACTGATGGGTATCTCATGGAGAAGCGCCCGCTTCCACTCTGTGAGAATTGTCAGGTTCCAATTTCAGTTTGCCATATTCTGTTGGACTGTCCTGTCTTTCAGTGAGCATGCAAAATTGATCTCCGACGTCGTCACCGCTCTAACACCCTTACTTTATCTTCCCTCCTTGCTGACGGCCCCATCTTTGACTTAAATTCCCTCTTTGACTTTTTGACAGCAACCGATTTATTACACACTTTGATAATACTTCTATCACTCTTCACAGCCCTTTCTAACTCTACCTCTTAAAAATCATCTAGACCCTGGCTACTCTTCTCCAACACTCCCTGCCCTGCAGCGCTGTATGACTAGTGGGTTTAGCGCTTAGTTTTGATTATAATAATTTATCATACTGCGCTAAACCCGTATGGGTTATACATCGCTCATATAGTAATGATAGTTTTGCTACCTACATTATTATATATTAATGGGGAAAGTACTTAGTACAATAGTATTCCTAGTGCTTGTGGGTTTTCTATTCCTAGTATTTATGGTATGCTGATATTCTAGTGCTTGTGGTATGATGCTGGTACTCCTAGTGCTTGTGGGATGGTGGTATTCGTAGTGCTTGTGGGATGGTGGTATTCGTAGTGCTTGTGGGATGGTGGTATTCGTAGTGCTTGTGGGATGGTGGTATTCGTAGTGTTTGTGGTATAATGGTACTCGTTAAAAAAATATTTGGGAACATTAATCATTTAGGTTTTCTCTAAAAGCAGGGCTTACGAGATAACATTGTAAAAGTCTTGAAAGATACCTGAAGGAAGTTTCCGGGTGTCAATGTCCTCGCGGCCCGGTCCTAGACCAGTCCTCCTGGAGGATCAAAGCCTGATCAACCAGGCTGTTATTGCAGGCACTGATTTGAGGAACTTGTCCAGTTCCCTCTTGAAGACCGCCAGAGGTTTGTTGGCAATTCCCTGTATACACGGAGGGAGGGAGCGCGTTGGAGTCGGGGACCTCTTGACACTCGGTTCTCAGTGTACCTGTCGCACCCCTGCTTTTAGTGGAGGTATTTTGCACCGTCTGTTAAGTCTCTTGTCATTTGGAGAGAAGTTTGTGTTCAGGTTTAAGGGTAAGTTCCTCCAGGATTTTCCAGGTTTAAGTCTTAACAGTGAACAAATTTTTGAGGTACAAAATGATACACGATGTGAAACTCTGTGACAATCAGTATAACAAGAATGTTGGCTAAAGTTTTGTCCAAAGTTAGACACTGAAAGTCTCCTCATAAAAGTAGCGCAAAAGTAATTCAGTACTTTGGGAATCAGGTGAACAGTGTACATGGTGTTCTTACTACACAGTATACCTTCATCATGCCAGTCATGGTCTACTTGCAGCACAGTATACTCCATCCACTTCTACCTTTCCTAAGAATGCGCATGGTCATGTATCAGTGTGGTATGACGTAGTTTCTTGACAGTTTCGTGGTGGTAGTGACCGGAGGTATAGGGTGGGGGGGGGTTATTTTTCTTTACTGTCCTTGCCTCGATAGTCCTCCTTCCAGCTAGTAGTCGATAGTCCAACCCTACAGATAGCCTCAGTGCAATCTCCTTTCTATTTTTGTTTCTTGTTTGTCTTCTACAATTTGTTTCCACATATAAACGAGTAGCATCACGCTGCGGAGTGTACTCGCCTATTTGTGGTTGCAGGGGTCGAGTCATAGCTCGTGTGTGTGTGTGTGTGTGTGTGTGTGTGATGCACTTACACATGCGTGCTGGTCACTGATACACTTGACATTGTTAATGGTATTGGTGGAGGTGGCTAGCCACTCACAAAAGGGTCAACCAGTTTTTGTTGAGGGGGAGGTGTTTGCAAGAGAGTGCGCCAGACAGCTTGAGGAAGCCAGCAAGGGAACATGCGGGAGATGGAGCGTATTAGGAGAGAAGGGCCCTCCTACCTGCCTACTTCATTATTTGTAAGAACATGAACATAGTTTCCAGGGATGACTACATCCACACTACTTGCCACCTTCCTTGATAAGAATTATAGCAGCCATGCTGAGTTAGCTATAAGAATTTACATAAAAAATATGCTTACGTGAGTAGATATGAATGATGTATGATGATTACGATCCTGTTATCAACCATAACACTTCCCGTACAATATACTTGGTCACCTTTTCAAATATTTTTTTGTAATGTATATAATATCCGAACGGTAATTAATTCATGTATACATTCATAAGTCTATTTATATATATATAGACGCAAAGAAAGTAGCGGCAATTAATTTTGTCAACCAGTCACCATCATGTTACAAGCTGCGCTAATTCATTCATGAATTTCCTGATATTATTTCTGCCCAGGAGAGAGACTCCAGAAACTTTTCCGCAACTGTACCTCTGCCAGGTGCTAATCAATGAGACTGTGATAGATATGTGGGCCAGCGGACTGCCAGCAGTAACAGCTGAAAGAGCCTCTGAATAGGCTGTTTACATCCGGATGTAAACAGCCTATTCAGAGGCTCTTTCACAGCCTGGTTGATCAAGCAAGCATCAAACAAGCCCACTGCTGGGCTGCAATAGTAGGAAAACCTTCAAAGAGGTATAAAAGCATACCCCTCATTCTAATGGGGTCTTACATTGTTCTGTATTATGGTATCCATTAATCTTTCCACTCCATTTGTCCTTGTTGCCATGAGGATCTTGTGCGTTAGTTTTTGACACTATCGGTGACGACAACTTTTATGGCAACAGTCAGTTGCTCTGGTATCAGTTTTCTTCTGATATATTCTGCTGGATTGTATATAATTTTACTGCTGTTTTTGGTCGACTTATTATTGACTAATATGTAGTTGACGTATGTGACAGTAAGGATTCCATCATATGAAACTTATGAGTAGATATCCCCTTTCTAACCATATCTGGTCTCTTCGCCTCCCCTTCTCTATTGCCTAGTAATATCTTCAATATATTGCATTTGGTATTACTTAGTTACACTGATGTGATTCCGGTTTGTTTACATATTTTTTTGTACTGTTTACCCAGGCACTAAGTAAATCTGCAGCCCAGTAGATAAAGCTTTTTAAAGGATAATATGGGGTTTCAGGATGGATGTTAGACTAGTGTTTCTCGCCAATGAGACAAGTCTTACCTGATAGTTTAATGTTAGGACGGGGGTTACTGTGCACGTTTTGGAAACTGAATATGGTTTGGAGGCGGATATTTATTTATTAGGGAGTGAGTTTGTTTGGTGTATACCATTCTGCCTTTTCACTGCCCTCCTTGAAGAGATTCTTAAATATTTCTATGGCTGAATTTTGTATGAAGTTGCATATTTTTACTCTTGTTCTGGTCGCTCCTATCTTGGTATAAGTTGTGTGTACCCTTCAATATTGTTTCCATGGTGACCAGTCTTTTGATTCTCCTTTCCTGCCAGTGGTAATGTTCAGTCGACGAGCATAGTTCTTTCGGAGCCCGGCCATGGGCCATTTTCAAACATTGTTACTCATCTAAGTGTTCGTTTTCCATTTGTCGCTTTTTCATCCCATGTAATATTAGTCATTCATAGTTCAACCTTTATGATGTCTGTCAAAGCATCTTGGCTGCCGGTTCGTTCTTGTAGTGGTGTGGTTCAGTGTTTCCTCGCTCCTCATCGTTCTCAACTCGATGAGTGTTCAGGTTAAACATCTCAGTGAACATAGGGAAGATTGACAGGTAGGAGGTAACCAGTGAGGTACTCTTAGTACCTTTTGGCGATTGCCTCTTCATCTTCAGCTCCGCGTGCCTTACAAGTATACAGGTGATTACTGTGGAAGTAAATGGTATATAATACCGACACAATGGAAAAATAAACACATAAGCAGTGTAATGTGATACTTTATTGACAACGTTTCGCCCACACAGTGGGCTTTATCAAGTCACAAACATATACCTGGGTGAAGGTACGTGAGTATTTATAGGATGGAGTCAGGTGGAGAATGCTGGGTAGGTTGGATCTGAACCTGCATGTGACAATCTTCCGAGTAGGGTGTGCTTGTCACTACGTACGCTCTCCAGTCTCTGTGTGGAGCCCCTTCATTGTTGAAACCCACGACGGTGCGGAGACCCTTCTGTAACCCACGACCTGGCATCCATTGTAATGTTCATTACACACTTTCCTACCATTTTTGAGATTTTTGCATAATTTTATTAATCAGGTCACTTGGTTCTTGCTGTTGCTGTGAGAGGTAATATAAATGTAAGAAAGTGTAGCCATGACCTGGCAGTTTATTAGCAAGCTAGAATACCAGAGAATAAGTGTTCTCTCATGTGGATGATAAGTGTGATAAGCAATATTGTTTAATTTTGTTGAAGGGGTTGGTTAATGCAGTCTCATAAATGATAACGCGTTTGAAGTATTTTTTTACCTTTGTTTTTATTTTAACATTGTGAGAGATCAAGCTCACTACAGTGCAGGGCCGTTCAACATAGTCCTACCAGGGTGAATGCGATGCATCACTGCAGCCATTAAGCATGATAGTTATCTGCCCAATTACTAGTATTGTAAAACAGGACTATGTACCCAGTAGTTTATATCACTGTATGTACACTTTAATACTTATTAATTATAGGGAATAAAGCACCCTCGGTACATGAGCATTTGTTACAGCTTTAACTTAACACAGTAACTAATTTTGTCCCGTTGTATTGTGGCGTGATGATGCTAGGTTGGGAACCCAGGTGCTGCTAGGTGGTGGTCTCCAGCTGTCTCTTGTTATTAGAGGGGTGAGCGTGAATACAGGTGTTGAGGAAATGAGTGGTTACAGTGTGTGGGAAGAGTATGATTTTAAATGATTTTAAATAGTGATTTTAAATAGTGTGAATACCCAGCATCATTGTGAGTGCTTATCCACCGAGCGGGTCATAATATGGCTAACATCCACGTCAACACACTTTCCCAGACATTAAAACGACAGCACCTGACTGGGTTACATGGAGAGGTGGTGTGTGGTGTCAGACATGCAGGTGTGTGTGTGGGTGTGTTCTCTCACTACGATAGCTATATAGTTGGCGTGTTAGCATGACTTGATGGTAATTGGACGGGAGGACGAGGATCAGGTAGGTGAGCAGGCACAAATAGGAAGAACAAATAAGACCTTCGGTCGTTTACTGAGATTGTCGTAAAAAAATATGAACTTAAATCACTTTAACGTTACAGATTCTCTTTTAGAAAATAGCACAAGCTCATTTATATGCTTAAGGGATGTGCAAGTAGCCAGCGAAACACCCTCACTATGTAGAGGGAGGGTGTTAGCTTTGCCAGTTGTCTGCAGTTTGCGCCAGTCGTGTTTCACCTGGTATCCGGCAAACTTTTCACCTAGTGACTCATAATGGCAGTCCACGCCTCTACCTGTGCTATACCTGTGACCGCTTTTAAGGGCTCTTTTACCCTTCGCAGCCCAGCCTGAAGAAAGGCTTCCTTGGTGGACTGCCTGGTCAATCAGGCTGTTGCTGGAGGCTGGCAGGCAGGCAGGCATAGCTATTTAGTCATCACAATCTTGCTGGTCAGGCACCTTGTAGGTAATGGTTCGCTTTCTTTTTGAAATCTTGTGTCATTATTTTTGACAATATACCAAGTATGACTCAGCCCAGACTGGCAGCCTGGTTTTTGTTATCCGCGGTCAATACGCCGACAAAGCCATCACAAGGTCTGAAGAAGCCACTTGTGGTTTACCTGGAGAGGGTTTCGGGGGTCAACGCCCCCTGGATCGGTCGGAGACCAGGCCTCATGGTGGATCAGGGTCTGATCAACCAGGCTGTTACTGCTGGCCGCACGCAAACTTACGTACGAACCACAGCCTGGTTGGTCAGGTACTGACTTTAGGTACCTGTCCAGTGTCTTGAAGACAGTCAGGGGTCTATTGATAATCCTCATTATGTATGCTAGGTGAAGTGTTTTCTTCAATAACTGTCTTGAATTATTCCTGTTTCCTTACACCTACTGTCTTTGTTCGCTTAGCATTAAGTAGATACCTGGGTGTTAGTCGCCTGGTGTGGGTCGCATCCTGGGGGACAAGATTGAGACCCCAGTGAAAATTAGTCCTCGATGACTCACTTGACTTGGGTTTTCCTGAATGGCTAACCCTCCCCCGGGTTAAAAAATCCAACAAATCTAATTTTATCAGTAGTTTGAGGCAAGTGCTGATGGAGAAAAGTATAACAAAATCAAAACTTTAGTAAGTGAAACGTCGTATTTTAATAAGAGGCTCTTTAAAGTACGTGATGAAACATGTGGTAACTAGTCGTATTTAATGAAGGGTTTTGTGTGTCTGCATCTAATATTTATAAAGTTACAAAGTATCCGCCATATAAATAATTATCCACCATCTGATGTGAAGGTCTGACTCGCCATATATCACTCGGCTTAAGCTACATTTACAACCAACTGTTGACTTTGAGATAACGCACTGTAATAAATTAAACCACATTTAAACAAAAAATATGGAATAAAAATAGTTTGCTTCACACGACTGTCGAAGCGCTAAACCCGTAGGAGGTTCATACAGTTCCTGTGGAATAGGTAATCTGGCTTGATTCAAGCAAAGGGAGGGTAGCAACAAATCCTTGGATAAAGAATATTTCATCAGCATCAAGGCCTCTCCCAGGAAGGGAAGTGTTGGCTGTATTTCAGCCTGCTGTAAATCCTTTGTTTTCGTTTTTCTAACTGATTATGGAAGGAAACGTTGTAACAATAAAGCTGCCTCTACCCTTCCTCTTTATTTCATTACTGTGGTCAGTACGTCATGTAGGGCAGTTTGTACCCATGCAGTATTGTGTTGTCAAGAGACCGTTACGTCAGGCGCATGCGCATTACAATATATAGGTTGCATGTTGCGTCACACGGTGAGCATGTGCCATTGTGTTTCGCTTTCGTAGATAGCAACAAAGTGTTTATTGGAAGGATTTTGAGATGCCGAAAACCTGCTGTGGCCTAATCAAACAAAAGGTAGCGGCAAGGAGTGGTTTTTAGTATTTCTGTCGCGAGAGATCGTTGTGACAAGTGGGGTAACGATGATCAGGAGATAATGCTGGGTTCCAGCATTGCACAAGCCTGAGTTTCAAACATCTTCCCTCAGGTAAGTAGAGTATCATTCATGTTTACCATAAAATAAAATAGTATTTCAACATTAGCTAGAGTATTTTTTTTTTTAATAGCTGAACCATTCATTGGACATGCATATCGGTATTGTCGGTCAGGAGTCAGAGAGGATTGCACCTCAAGGGAGGTTCCTTGACACCGATGAGGGGCTCTTTGATTTTAGGAATTAAACTTTACATTCCCTTCCTTGGATCGAACTTGATTCTCTCTCTCTTTCCCCCTCCCTTCCCCCAGTCACAGTATGATTCCTATGGGTTTAGTGTTGCTATTTTTTGTTTTAAGATATTCTTGAGGGGTGGAAACTGTTTGGGGTGACGCGAGTTTTGAGATTATTGGGGCGTGTGTTGAAGGTAGTGGTTGCAACCGGCAAGTTCCTGACTAATGGTGATGCGACAGATTAATGTAATCCTGAGAGGATTGCTCTTCTCTTTCCGGGACTCTTGTTCCTCAGTTACAAGCAGCATTAAAAGCTGCTTGTATTTTCTGGTAATGTTGATAGTTTCCTCGGCATGTCATCCTTCTGACTAATCAGTTTCTTGGTTAATTCCATGAACATGGCTTTTCATTGCTGGATATTTCCAAATTTCAATCTCAGGTCAGCTTCTACGAGAAACAGTACTGTCTCTGGGTGTGATCATGCCTACAAAGGTCAGCCATACTTTTACAGTGAGCCACTAGAATGACACTAATATCCTGGATCCCCAACGATGGATGTGTGAGGGTCTCACGAAGGTACACAGAATGGTTAATTTTATTATATTTATAAACATTATATAATTAGACCCAGCTCGCAGAAAACAGAGCTTACGAATGAAAACTGCAAAATAGCAGTTAGTTGCTGGAGTCGCGTGACTGCGAACAGTATAAGGCAATGAGGAGAGGAGGGAGGAAGATCATTTTGCATCATCATGTTTGATAACAGATAAAGGTGTGTATCACTAGTTAACTGGGTAAGAGAAGATAAACAAGAGTGACGAGCTTATCAGTGATAAGTCAGCAGGAGTGAAGCAGCCTTCTGTGTTTACTAGTACTATCCCCAGGGTTTGTGTTGCGACTTCCCTGCCTCAATAATAATATATCTTACTGCAAATACTATAATGTACAATACTGTTATTACTGATATTGGCATTACTATAATTACTCATACGATCACTACTAACTACCACAATTACTACAGCGTTATTATTTTAATTCCAGATCCATATACTGAATAGATAAATTTGACTTTGGCAACAAATTCATTTTTCCTTCTACCTTCCTTCTACAATCGTGTATTATGTGCACTCTTCAGTCTGTCATGCAGGCAAGTGCTGTCATGGGTTTTGAGCAAGGGTGTCAGCCAGGGTGGGGTTGTTGTGGGATGGGGTTTGAGGTAACATTGTGGACCCACTTGGAGAAATACACAATAACTGCTGTAGTTTATTGGAAAAAAGGTTGCAACACCTGCCAGCATATCCTACCAGCTTTGTATATACGTGGTGACTCAGGCTAATCATCATATTCCTAAGCCGTGACGCTAGTAATGCTTTACTACATGTGTAACGTACTGTTGACAGCACGAGTCGTGCTACATGCAGGACGTCCCTGTCATGCTGGCAGATGGTCAAAAAAACATACAATATAAATAGACTGGCAGATTCTACAGAGATGAATATCAGGCGGTGATTCTATACAGTGCAAAATGTGTCATCGAGGGTAGTGTTGTCATGGGTTATTTGAACTGGTTTGTCATGTAGGGTAGTGTTGTCGGTTATGTGCACTGGTGTCATGCAGGATAGTGTTGTGAGTTTTGTGTATACTGGTGTGTCATGCAGGGTAGTGTTGTCATGGGTTATGTGATAATTGTAGAATTACAGATAATGTTAGGTAAAAGGACACAAGTGCAACTAATGTGACATTTTATTGTGGCAGCGTTTCGCTCCCCAGGAGCTTTATCAAGCCGTTGATAAAACTCCAGGAGAGCGAAACGTTGCCACAGTAAAATGTCACATTAGTTGCACTTGTCCTTTTACCTAACATGGGTTATGTGCACTGGTGTCATGCAGGGTAGTGTTGTTGTGGGTAATGTGCACTGGTGTCATGCAGGGTAGTGTTGTAGGTAATGTGCACCGGTGTGTCATGCAGGGTAGTGTTGTCGTGGGTAATGTGCACTGGTGTGTCATGCAGGGTAGTGTTGTTGTGGGTAATGTGCACTGGTGTGTCATGCAGGGTAGTGTTGTCGTGGGTAATGTGCACTGGTGTGTCATGCAGGGTAGTGTTGTTGTGGGTAATGTGCACTGGTGTCATGCAGGGTAGTGTTGTCGTGGGTAATGTGCACTGGTGTCATGCAGGGTAGTGTTGTCGTGGGTAATGTGCACTGGTGTCATGCAGGGTAGTGTTGTCGTGGGTAATGTGCACTGGTGTGTCATGCAGGGTAGTGTTGTCGTGGGTAATGTGCACCGGTGTGTCATGCAGGGTAGTGTTGTCGTGGGTAATGTGCACTGGTGTGTCATGCAGGGTAGTGAGATAGTGATAACATGGGGGTAAAGATGCTGGGGGAGGGGTGTATATACATTTATCTCCTTGAAATGTGATAAGTTATCAAAGCTTGATTCACAATCTTGCTGCACCTCACTTGCGTCGCTGTGGATCTCTTGGTTTTTATAGTGTGTATAAATGTACTAGTCGAGTGTCTTCTGAAATGGCCACAAAGTTTCTTTAATGCATTTCATAACTTTTAGGAAGACCGTGATTTGCGCTTCGAAGAAAACAATGTCAAATCGAATACATTGATTATAAACAAAATTGATTACCCGAGATTATGCAAAACTCCGATTAATAGATGATGGTATTCACCTGGGATTGAAGCTACCTTTCATAGTGAATAACCACTGTTGGTTAATGAAGGTGAGCAACAGTGTGATCAAGCAGTTTTGTCGCCATCTATGCCTTATTTGACGGTAAGAACATAAGGCGATAACAGATCAAAAAGATCTGAGCAAATGGATGAATAAACAAAATGAGAAAGGGAGACTGCGGCATGGAATGTGATGGTGGATATGACTGCAGCTTCAGTGTATGAAACAGGTTTGTTCATTGGGGAAAATTACCTAACGTGGGTTTGTTGCGGCAAAACTATTGGGGTAAGAGATGCGTGACGATGGTGTAACTATGGCGCGCCACAGCCTGTGACCGCTGGCGTACCCTTACTGTGGTGGTTAAAGTATGAGAAAGAATAGCTCAGAGTGGTGAAAGTTTACAAGACGAGTAGGTGAAGGAAAATAAGTGAATTAACAAATTAGACTGAAAATAAGAGAATATTAGTCAAAACAAAACAAAAAAAACATGGAAGCAAATGGATCTTTGAAGGAATGTTGAGATGTTGAATAACCAGGTTGAGGTGGTACCGATGGAGATCATTTTTTTCGCTAACGTATTAAATTTTGATAAGAAATAGATACACATATCATGCTTGAAACATTGAGATTAGTTTCTATAGAAAACGTGAAGAATCAGTCTAGTATTGAGTGAAGGACCAAACAAACAAGGAGTTGAGATTTTGAAAAGCTGCAGCAAGAGTGAAGGGAATTTGAGACAAATACTGATAGCGAATGTGCATAGTGTTAGTGCTTATGGGGAAGGGCGCTTATTGTATGAAAGAAGGGAATATTGAATATTAATACACTTCATGCTACCCTTGTACCAAGGGAAGAATACACACCACCCATACTTATGACGATGTTTCGGATGGACTTGGACCATCAAACACGAAGGTACGGGAGCCAGTATATATGCGAGAGGAGGACAGGGACGGGACAACAAGAGGAAGAAGGAATGAAGTGGAGAAGTAGTAACAGAGGTAATGCTAGAAGTAGTGGTGGTAGTATGATGATTATTATTATTTTGCCGACGAAGCTGCTACTTTATTGTGCGCCCCATATCCATCCTGTGAATGGTAGAGCAGAGCAAGAACCTATGGATACACAAAACGTCTAGGAACTAGGCCCCAAAAAGGATGTGTTAACAGCTAATTAACGCTTGATGCTGGTGAAGGGCTTTTGATCCAAGAAATTTAAACTTCCCTCCATTTCGATCAAACGGGAGTATCTGTAATTCCGCAGGTGCTGTATTAATTCCAACTGAAGCGCTACCTCGTGAATACGACAATAATAATAGATAACCAGCTCATTGTAAACCACATGTGGGTATTTAACATTTAATACTTGCCTCCGAACACCCTAACTCTACGCTACCCCAGGGATATTAACAAATCCATCAACAGTCGGTGTTAATCCAATTTAGATACATTGTAAAAGCAATTTGAGACAGATTTAGCCCGTATTTGTGTATACAGGGTTAACATTGTGATAAGGGACTGCTATAAGACTAACATCTGCATTGCAAGCACGTGTTAACACTGACTCGCCGGTACTCTCCCCGCCCGCGTCTTTTCCAGATGGTGACCCGCCTACCCACTGCTAAAATGGTTCGATGACCATCAGTCTGACTGGTCAGAATCTGGTCTATCATTAGTAGACGGTGGATCGATGCTCCACCATTCCGTGACACTATGCACGTACGTACGTGTTTGTGCACATGTACGCACGTGTTTGTGCTCATGTACGTGCGTGTTTGTGCTCATGTACGTGCGTGTTTGTGCGCATTTACGTACGTGTTTGTGCGCATGTACGTGCGTGTTTGTGCGCATGTACGTGCGTGTTTGTGCGCATGTACGCACGTGTTTGTGCGCATGTACGTGCATGTTTGTGCACATGTACGTGCGTGTTTGTGCGCATGTACGTGCGTGTTTATGCGTGCGTGTTTGTGCGTGCGTGTTTGTGCGTACGTGCGTGTTTGTGCGCATGTACGCACGTGTTTGTGCGTACGTGCGTGTTTGTGCGCATGTACGTACTTTGTGCGCATGTACGCACGTGTTTGTGCGCATGTACGCACGTGTTTGTGCGCATGTACGTGCGTGTTTGTGCGCATGTACGTGCATGTTTGTGCGCACGTGCGTTTGTGCGTGCGTGTTTGTGCGTACGTGCGTGTTTGTGCGCATGTACGTGTGTGTGCGTACGTGCGTGTTTGTGCGCATGTACGTGCATGTTTGTGCGCACGTGCGTTTGTGCGTGCGTGTTTGTGCGTACGTGCGTGTTTGTGCGCATGTACGTGTGCGTGCGTATGTACGTGTGCGTACGTGCGTGTTTGTGCGCATGTACGTGTGCGTACGTGCGTGTTTGTGCGCATGTACGTGCGTGTTTGTGCGCATGTACGTGCGTGTTTGTGCGCATGTACGCACGTGTTTGTGCGCATGTGTTTGTGCGCATGTACGCACGTGTTTGTGCGCATGTACGCACGTGTTTGTGCGCATGTACGTGCATGTTTGTGCGCACGTACGTTTGTGCGTGCGTGTTTGTGCGTACGTGCGTGTTTGTGCGCATGTACGTGTGTGCGTACGTGCGTGTTTGTGCGCATGTACGTGCGTGTTTGTGCTCATGTACGTGCGTGTTTGTGCGCATTTACGTGCGTGTTTGTGCGCATGTACGCGCGTGTTTGTGCGCATGTACGTGCGTGTTTGTGCGCATGTACGTGCGTGTTTGTGCGCATGTACACACGTGTTTGTGCGCATGTACGTGCATGTTTGTGCACATGTACGTGCGTGTTTGTGCGCACGTGCGTGTTTGTGCGCATGTACGTGCGTGTTTGTGCGCATGTACGTGCGTGTTTGTGCGCACGTGCGTGTTTGTGCGCATGTACGTGCGTGTTTGTGCGCACGTGCGTGTTTGTGCGCATGTACGTGCGTGTTTGTGCGCATGTACGTGCGTGTTTGTGCGCATTTTCGTGCGTGTTTGTGCGCATGTACGTACGTTTGTGCGTAAGTGTTTGTGCGCATGTACGTGCGTGTGCGCGTATGTACGTTTGTGCGTATGTACGTTTGTGCGTATGTACGTACGTTTGTGCGTATGTACGTTTGTGCGTATGTACGTACGTTTGTGCGTATGTACGTACGTTTGTGCGTATGTACGTACGTTTGTGCGTAAGTACGTACGTTTGTGCGTATGTACGTACGTTTGTGCGTATGTACGTACGTTTGTGCGTACGTTTGTGCGTATGTACGTACGTTTGTGCGTATGTACGTACGTTTGTGCGTATGTACGTACGTGTTTGTGCGTGCAGGCACACATGGTGTCTGGTATCACTACGTACCCAGTACTCCTTGGACTGAACAACCCCCAGTTATCCTGCTTCAAGTAATGCTACTCGCTGGTTAACCGTCGTTCCCTCTACATAAACGCCCTCTGATTTCCAGGCGTCGTACTACTGAATAAGTTAGAATTATGTATTAAGCACAGGCGCACATATTTGATGTTTATAGGATGTATGTGAAATATTCATGAACGTGTGTTAAGTTTGTTGCTGATTGAAGATTATTATTATAATCCAGGGGGAAGCGCTAAACCCGTAGGATTATAGTGCCTGTGGGGGGATGTGGAAGGTATTCAATCTTAATTCAGGGAACTGGAGCACAGATTAAATTCCCTAGATCAAGAGCCCCTCACCAGCGTCAAGGAACCTTCTTGAGGGGTGCTGATTGAGGAGCATAGCAGTCATGAAGCTATTTTTTAAAACGTTTACGTGCGTAAATTTATAAACGATCGAAGGCTGTAAGCAATGAACACGCATTAAGTATAATTAACCGGCAGTAAACAAATTTTACGAACAGGAGGGTAAGGTTTGGCAGCATACTACTACAGAGCACACTTGGCTCTGGACCAAGAACTGAGCTCAACTCCCGCAAACTTAAATAGGTACTCCGTCCTGTGAGCACAAGCACAGTAGCTGCTAACTGTAAAACTGTGTAAACGTGTTGTGGTCGTTAGCAACATTTGTACCCTAGTGTTCCACTCTAGCAATATTGCTTCTAAATCTCTTGTAACCCAAGCAAAAGACGAGGTCAGTCTTCTAGTTCCTGTATGCCCCACAGAGATAACCATTCTGTATGAGCTGTGTGTTTGCTTAAGTTTTATTTATTAAATCTTTTAAATTGAGCGCTCTGACAGGAGTTAAACTGTAACCTGTTTAGTGAATGTAATGCAAACTGTTGTCTAAATTATGATGGTGACACAGTGCCGTTGTATGTTAAAATTTATACCTCATTACTTAGTGTATCCTTGTATTCAAGGTAATTATTAATTTGTATAAATTATGTACTTGCCGTGATATTTTCTTGTTCTGTTCTTGTATCTTGCTCATGCAAACTTTTTCTTATGACCTTGATATATATTTATATATATATTATATATATATTTATATATTTATATATATATTTATATATATATTATATATATTTATATATATATATTTATATATATATATATTTATATATATTATATACATTTATATATATATTTATATATATATTTATATATATATATATTTATATTTATATATATATTATATATATTTATATATATATTATATATATTTATATATATATTATATATATTTATATATATATATATATTTATATATATATTATATATATTTATATATATATTATATATATTTATATATATATTATATATATTTATATATATATTATATATATTTATATATATATTATATATATTTATATATATATTATATATATTTATATATATATTTATATATATATATATTTATATATATTATATACATATATTATATACATATATTATATACAACTACCTAGTGGAAAGCAGGGGTGTGCTGGGCTCATCTTACCAGAAGATATCAGAATCACTGCTGGAACAAATGTAGAACTCAAGAGGAAATTGGACAAGTATCTTCACCAGGTGCCAGAACAACCAGGCTGTGATGAATGTGTGGGGCAGCGTGCCTCCAGCAGCAACAGCCTGGTTGACCAGGCTAGCACCAGACGAGCCTGGCCCATGACTGGGCTCCGGGAGTAGAAAGACACTCGCAACTCATCAAAGGCACATCAAAGTTACCCTGCACTTAGGAAACTTGTGAGGTCGTTTTGGCCACTCCTTTACTACCGCCAAGTCAGTTGTGACTTGTTAGTAGTCTTGTAGGGACTGTAACGTCACTAGTTTCTTGTAAGTGTTGGTTATTTGTGAATTATTCCAACCATTGTTGTAACTCCCAGGCCAGTGTGTTACACTTTGCCAGCTGCCTCTAGTAACATTAATCAACTAAGTATATTTCTATTAAGATTTCGCGAGTCATGATGGCGGCTTTCAGGAGACTTGAGCTAGAAATCACTACAGTCACGCTGGTGTGGGATTCATATGCAAAAACCTGCATTTGTGGTCGCAGTGGGACCCATGATAACTTCCCTGTGCTGTATAGAAATATACCTAGTTGGATGAATCATATTAGAGCTATCTGTTAATTGACGCACTGGCTTGGTGAGTTTCCTCTCAAGGGAGGTTCCTTGACGCTGGTGAGGGTCTCTTGATCTAGGGAATTGGATGTGCTCCAGTTCCCTGAATTGAGCCTGAATATCTTCCATCATCCCCCACAGGCACTGTATAATCCCTACGGGTTTAGCGCTCCCCCATGATTATAATAATTTAGGACTTTCCATTGGTTAAAACCCTCCCCATTCCGTGATTTACTTTCATTTCCCCTCCTTGGAGAGTGATTGCCCTCCATTTCGTAGGTGTTATATTACCTCTGCGGGTTTAACTCTTACATTTATGATACTCCCATGTAGCATATCTATGTAGTGTTACTATGTGCCACACGTATGTTATGTTTATGTAAATATATATGATTTGATAGTTGCTGCATTGAGAGATGCATGCCAGTGTGTAGGGTCCCTGCACCCAACACAAGGTTGTTCTCAGCCTCTCCTTTCACTCAGGCTTCTCAGGCAGGGGAAGCTCATGTCAAACGATTAACTTAACATTTCATTGGAACCAATCATCAAACTCAGTTGCCTGAAGTTTGAATTTACTAGTGCTTTTATTTAAATTTGTGTACTTTTTGCTAGTGGCTACTGGGTATAGAGAGACCTTCAGGAAGTTGGCTAGAAGTCATGTGTGGAGGTGCCAAGGAGGTTTAAGTAGTTCACCTTGACCTAGCTCAGGGATATTCTCAAGTTTACATTAGCATCTCTTTCCCCTTCCTTTCATCCAACCTGCTTACAACTCTAGTTAACCCCTCCCCATTCCCTCTCCGAGGTTATTGCAACAACACATGATCACTGTCTATACGTAGCTATAGATTTATAATGTAAATCTGTTATTTTTCGTTTACTTGAATTTCTGACTTGCTTTATAACGTTGAAGATTTCTTCATAAATTCCAGTTCTTTTGTGTGGTATAGGTCATTCTGAGAGATGGCAATTTTTGAGTAATTGCAACTGAAATTCTTGAACGCTACTGTAGAAATGATTCCTTTGTGCAATCTGGCCATATCCCCATTACCTTAGTGAAGTCTCTCAACGTGGGGTAAATCACAATGTAAGATCCAGATTGTGCAATAAAATGATAGGGAAACATGGTTAACATTTGTTCACTGAAACTATCGCGTAACATAGGGTAGCAACACGTTGATGTATACGGTGTTGCTAAATAAAAAGTGTACTTATGTACGTACATTAGTTATAATCCAGGTTCGTGGCACCTGCCGCCCACGCCTGCATTTGACCATGGCTAATTGGAAGAATTTATTAATAGGATTAGGGATATATATTTATATAATATATATATAATATATATTATATAATATATATAATATTATATATATATTATATAATATATATTATATAATATATTATATAATATATATATAATATATATATAATATATATATAATATATATTATATAATATATATATAATATATATTATATAATATATATATAATATATATTATATAATATATATATAATATATATTATATAATATATATATAATATATATTATATAATATATATATAATATATATTATATAATATATATATATATAATATATATATTATCCATGAAACGCTGCACTGCATTAAAGGAAGGGGGCCTCCCGGTTATCAAGTAACTTGTTCCTTATCACTCGCGTTGCTTGTCGTTTGTATTTTGGTTTCAACCTCTGGACATTTACATGGTCTTTTAAGTTATACCGTGGCAAATAAACTACATAAGTGACAATTTTGATACAACTTGTGAATCGTGCTGCACTGAACATAACTTAAGTATTTTTAGTTAACTGACGCCCGAGGTGCTCTCCAGTCTCCTCAGGCGATGAATTCGCTGACCTAGCAGTATTTTAATTGCAGGAGTGCCAACCTATTAACTCAGGCGATCTGAGTAAGAATGTTGGGGGACCTCTCTATGTGCTCCTTGTATTTCCCTCCCGATAGGTTTTAGACTAGTGATGTATCGGATATCCAAATCCGCATCTGTGGAACATCCGCACAATTTCTTACTTCCGTATCCGCATCCATATTTCACTGCAAGTAGATATCCGCATCCAAAATCCGCGGAACATCCGCACAATTTCTTGCATCCGCAGAATAAGACATCCGTATACATATCCGCATCCGCGGATATCTAAATTTTCACATCCGATACATCCCTATTTTAGATCATTCCAGTTTCGCCAACCTAATCTGAAAGATTCACCGTTAAGTAATGGACAGGGTCTTTAATGTTCACCACCATATGTGGAATGTGGCTTGCTCTGTGATAGACAGGAGGGGTATTTTATAGACCTTTCTGACTCCTTTGGCTGCTAGCATCCTGAACAATTGGTCCTCTACCTATTTCTTATTTCCAGGTAGTATGTTTAGGACGTAAGATGGTCTGTTCTTCTAGACTTTATGGTGGGAATTATTCTCCTCTTCTACTATAGTTGACAGGCTCCTTTCCTGATGTGGAGGTGGTTGACTGGCGACTCTGAAGCGCTGGCAGAGATCTCTTGTGCCCTTAGTTTTTTCCATATCATGCAAGAGCTTATGATCATTTCGTTCGTGTTGTCTGTGGGGCGGCAAAGGCTTGAGAGCCCGTCTGAAAGTCTAAATAGAATAAGAACTGAAGCACCGCTGGATTGTACATATAAGAACATAAGAAAAGAGCACTGCAGCAGGCCTACTGGCCCATGCGAGGCAGGTCCAATTCTCCTACTGGCTTAAGCCAATGCCCTAACCTAGTCAGGTCAGGTCACATTCACTTCAGGAAGAAGCACGGCATCTGACCTAGTAGCACAAGCTAGTCAGGTCCACTCGCACCCACCCACACCCACTCATATATTTATCTATTTTTTTTTTTAAAGTTACACAACGTCTTAGCTTCTATGACGGTACTTGGGAGTTTGTTCCACTCATCCACAACTCTATTACCAAACCAGTGCTTTCCTATATCCTTCTTGAATCTGAATTTTTCCAATTTAAAGCCATTGCTGCGAGTCTTGTCTAGGCTAGATATTTTTAGCGTGCTATTTACATCCCCTCTATTTATTCCTGTTTTCTATTTATACACCTCAATTATATCCTTCCTAATTCTATGCCTTTGTAGAGTGCAGATTCAGGGTCCTCATTCTATCCTCATAGGGAATATTTCTGATACATGAGATCAACTTTGTCATCTTCCTTTCTACGTTTTCCAGTGCATTTATATCCATTCTGTAATACGGTGACCAGAACTGTGCAGCATAATCTAAATGAGGCCTAACCAAAGATGTATAGAATTGAAGAACAATCTGAGGACTTGTATTATTTATACTTCTTGATATGAAGCCAAGGATTCTGTTAGCTTTATTGCGAACACTTATGCACTGTTGTCTTGGTTTCAGATTACGGCTAACCAGAACTCCTAAATCCTTTTCGCAGTCAGTAATATTAAGATCTACATTATTTAGTTTATATGTGGCATGGTTATTTTCCTGTCCAACATTTAGAACTTTGCATTTGTCTATATTAAACTGCATCTGCCACTTCTCCAACCACTGCATCAGTCTATTCAAATCATCCTGGAGTGCTCTAATGTCCTCATTAGAATGAATTGGACGGCCTATTTTGGTGTCATCAGCAAATTTCCTCTTCAAGGGGGGCTCCTTGCTGTGGTGAAGAGGCTCTTGGTCTGAGAAATTGGACCTCTTGGTCTTCTTTCTCAGACCGAACCTAATTACCCCCAATCCCCCCTCCCCTATCCCATCCTCCCTTTTTCCCTTTCCTCCTCCTCATCCCTCCCTTATACCCTTCCCATTTTTAACCTGTGAGCTTCTCTCCACAGGCATTCTGGTTCCTAGGTAGGGGGAAGGGTACCATGGTCCATCCCATTCCGTTGAGGTTCTTGGCGGTGGTGTAGTTTGCCGTGGAATCTGGATCGCCTGGGGATGTCACAATCCCTCTCCAGTCTCCTGGGGGGTGGCTTTGGGTATCTTTCGGGCGACGGGTGTATCTCTGGCGGCCACCTTTCAGATTCCGGGGGTGGTGGCCGAAGGAGGTATGCTTTGTGGCGGGTATCCGGCCGCCCTCTCTTTTGTCCGCCAAGGTGGCTCGGTGGATGTGAGGTTGCTATCCCGGATTGCTGGTTTACTGGCATGAAGGGTAGGGTATGGCTGTTACACTTCTAAGTCTTTAAACAACTCCAATTTCCTTTTTAGTTTAGAGCATAACAAATTTTAGAGAGTTTGAGGGATAATAATAAAGATCATTAAAACTTTCTTTAATGAATTAGTGTATTAGCTTATAACAGACATAAGACCTACCTATTGCTAGTTCTACTGCAAGGGCGTAGATAATGTCTTAAAGATTACAGAGAAATATCTAGCTTTAGGCAATTAACAGAATAGACCGGTTTTAAGAAGGCGAACAGCCAGTAAGTTAATAAGACCAGAGCAGGAGTGTTGACCCAGTGGCTGGTATCTGCAACTCGCTACCGCTCTGTAGTGACAGTGGATGTTAGGTAGGTCACGTGACTTTAAACACGCATTGACACAGAAGGGAGAAGGGGGGGGGGTCAAACAACCGTACAGAGTTGTTACTCTTAACTATAAAATTCTCCGATACACAGACCGGAATCCTAAAGTAACATATAGAAGTACTTACAAAATGTGGCCACAATATAAATATACAAACAAAGGTTAATAATACAAGGACATTCATTTCCAATTTAGCTATTAAAGGAAATGAACGCAATGTACTATTAAAGAAAATGGGTAAACCAGCAAGGTAAGGAAGTAGAGGCGTAACTGTACGGGTTGTACTTATAACGGCTGTTCACGTGATTTCCAACCTCTGCCCATGTGATCTGACATCAGCCAATGATAGGCCTGCCTTTTGAATGCCTCAGCGCCGGCGGCCTAGAAGCCTTAGTTACCACCCAGACTCAGTGCAGGACAGACGGACACAGGCATAGGCTCTCAGCTCCCATATATCCAACGCCTCATTAAACGCTACCAAAACCCAAGCTCATCGTCTGTTAATATTACCAAATCTATGAAAAGAACCCCACAACACAAATGGTGACAGCTCGTGGGCGTAGATTTTGAGTATTTTGAGCGGAATTGAGAGAAAGAAGAAGCCGGTGTGAGAGAGTACCGCCGAGGGCGTCAATATCAACCGTCGCCAGCGACTCGCCTTCCCTCACCCGTGACGTCACCCATCCAAGACTCTTCTGAAGCAGTGTCTCCAGTCTTCTGGCTTCTAATTGCAAGTAAACCTCCGAAGAGTTGATCTGGGTTTTGCAATTAAGCCAACAAGTAAGCCAGTTTATGGGAAGAGCCTAAGCCAAGCCTGCAGTCATCCAGTCTGTCTCTTGTCATCCATCCTGCATCTCACTGCTGTGTGCAAGTAAGAGAATTCAGGTTTACCAGTCCTAAGAGTTAAGCCAGCCTCTTCAGGAAAGCCAGTTATACAAGTAAGCCAGTCGTTTCTTCAGCAAGCCAGTTCCTTGCAGTATTGTCTCCACTCGCTCTGTGCTACAAGTTGGACGCTTGTCAGAGTGATATTCACCATTCCTGTGGCTTATTGTACAAAAAGCCACCTGGGTTAGTAGTCCCAAGGCCGTGAGAACTTAGTGTACTGGCCGAACCCCGTGACGTCATCGCCCACCGCCAGCGAGTCAGGCAGCATTGACGTCATCCACGCGCGCGCCACTCACCACCCGCGCTAGTGTAAACAAAGATACCACCCGCTCACACTACTCTCTACCAGCCAATATTTTGTGGTATTTCTACCCTATCTGGGGTACCAGCAGCATTGTTTCTGGCTCACATAGCAAGTCGAGAGTGTCTTCCTTCATCCCAGAGCGCCAACGTAAAAGCTTGCTGTGTGAGTTCTTCGGAAAGTGCGATAAACCACCTCAACTACTGGGAACGCTTGAGTTCCTAAACCTGTACTCTCTAGAACGCAGGCGGAGAGATACATTATTATATACACATGGAAAATTCTCGAGGGCTTAGTACCAAACTTGCACACAAAAATCACTCCCCTACGAAAGCAAAAGACCCGGCAGGCGATGTAACATCCCCCAATGAAGAGCAGGGGTGCCACTAGCACGTTGAGGACAACACAATAAGTGTCAGGGGCCCAAGATTGTTCAACTGCCTCAGCTACATCAGGGATTACCAACAAACCCCTAGCTGTCTTCAAGCAGGCACTGGATAGGCACCTAAAGTCGGTACCTGATCAGCCGGGGCTGTGGCCGTCTTGGACTGCGTGCGGCCAGCAGTAACGACCTGTTGATCAGGCTCTGGTCCAACAGGAGGCCTGGTCACGGACCGGGCCGCGGGGGCGTTGACCCCTGGAATTCTCTCCAGGTAGACTCAGGTAGTGGTGAGAGGTGATTTTAAAGCCAGCAGAGGCTGGTTTGACAGGTTTAGAAACGTAGTGGCATACACAGTGTTGTGAGACATGGTGAGGCAGCAGCTCAGACAAACGTGCAGCTGAAAGTTTGTGAGTGAATTTAAGGGGTTTGTAGAGGCTGATGAAACAGGCCTGTTTGGAAGAAAATGCCCAACAGGACCTTCATTGCTCAGGGAGGAAAAGGCACTGCCAGGACACAAGCCTATGAAAGACAGGCTAACTCTTATGATGTGTGCCAATGCCAGTGGTGATTTTAAAGTGTAGCCTTTACTGGTGTATCACGCAGAAAATCCCAGAGCCTTCAATAAACACAATGTTAACAGGAATAATTTTGTGTGCATTGAAGGCTAACACTAATGCATGGGTCACTAGGGACTTTTTCATGGAATGGTTGACTGGAGTGTTTGGCCTAGTGTGTGAAGAAATACCTCCTGGAAAAGAAATTGCCACCTGGTACTGGACACTGCTCCTGCTCATCCTCACAACTTGCAAGAGTTGTTGTCTGACAAGTTCAATTTCATCAGAGTGAAGTTCTTGCCTCCTAACACCACTCCTCTCACCCAGCCCATGGACCAGCATTAGATTTAGATTAGATTTTGCCACCAAAGTGGCTGGTTTTTTGTGCACCCCATATCTGGTCTGGTCTGGCTCTGGTCCAACAAGAGGCCTGGTCACGACCGGGCCGCGGGGCGTTGACCCCTGGAATTCTCCAGGTAGACTCCAGGTAGTATCCATCCTGTGGACGGTAGCGCAAGAGCATATGGATACACAAAAGGCCTAGGCACTAGGCCCCAAAGGGTTAACAATTGTACATTTGGTTATATCTACATTTCAATTATCTGTTACAAGCAAATTTAGGAAATTTAGCAAATTTAGCAAATTTAGGAAATTTAGCAAATTTAGGAAATTTGCTTAGTACAATTGGTATCTTATTTCATGAATAAGATATCTTGACATGTCACATAGGTTATTATACTGTCTATCTCTATATTCCTCAATAGTGGACAATTAAGCACATAGTGTTCAAGACAGTGACCCTATGCCTGATCACATAATTTGCATTTAGTTTGATCATCATCTGTGTCTCCCAAACTGTCAGAGTACCTGTAGCCAAGCCTAAGCCTGCCACTACATCAGTCAGTCTGTTCACATTGCAAGTTGCTCCACAAACATGCCTGTGGGGAATTGTGAGAGATTGTCTATCTGGAACACCGCCACTTGCAAAAAACAATCTCCCGGGGAGATGACTGACTAGTATAATTTTACCGCAGTCACTCCCGTGAGGTGTGTGAGAAACTTTACCCACTCTTGGTCGCACCCGAGGGGAGTTTTTTTTTTTAGTTTGATATCTTTATTATCCCCCATACCCATCCTGTGGGCGGTAGTCAAAAGATTACAGAGGTACATAATGGGTCCAGGGACTGGACCTCAAAGTTTGATAGCTGAGCAAGTTACAAAGGTAATGAACTCAGATAGTCACAATCATGACAAGTTACAAAGGTATTTGCAGATTACAGAGGTATATACAGAGGGGATCCTTCGATATTCTCACACTCGCCCCACTACACTCTGGACCAGTGTAAATTTATCTGAAGAGATTATAATAATGATTATGGTATGATTAATTTTTAGTGGACTGTATAGTTTAGATATAGGATATAGGACTGATTGAGGAGAAAGAGGAGAGAGTACAAGTAATTAATATTCACTCACCCCTTATCTGCGTCTGGGGTGTTCACTGGAGATCTTCATTATTCCCACCGCAGACACACAATATCTCAACATACTTACTGGCCAGTTAGTATGAGGCTAAAGTACATACTTTCGGTGGGGAGGCCGCACTCCCGCTGATGTGCTTCGACAGATCCCGCGATCCCGCACGGCCGACATAGTTCGTCCGTCAATATGTTAATATGGGTTGTCCCGCCGAGTCAAGGAAGATTAATTTCCTTGAGCTCTTTTATGCCCACGGGCGTTACTTAACATGTGGTTGGTCGGGGTAGCGATTCATATCATCTTGCTACTTCCCCTTATTACAGTTTATACTTATAACTTTACACACTATGTATATCATGGCTTAATGCCCCACTAGTTTGTACACATTCACTGTCTCGATATTGGTATTCGGAGTCGATGAGCGAAGATAAAGTTAATCATCCCCTCCATTATCCAACATGGCGGTCTGGGGATGACGTTCCTACACCAGACGCACCCAGTACATTCACTTCCAAATTATTTACAAATCTGCTTCACTAGATTCAACGTCTCACAGTATTCATTACGTATATTTCAGTCTCTTCTATTACGAAAACCACCCAGAATCAGGGTTTACGACCGTATCTTGTCGTGTCGCTGTATTACTATAACCCGAATTTTTTTTTATATTTTATTAAAAACAGTACAGACAAGTATAGACAAGAAGAGTTACAACAGGAACAAAATATGTATGTGATAATATCATAATTATACACTGTCATAATCCAACACATCAGCAGGATAGAATTTGACATTTCATATTCGATGTAAACCCGTTACATCATAACCCGCAAATGCGGAAACACAACATTCAAAACAATGATAAGTACTATAACAAGCATAGTATTATGTCACTAAATACAATTACAAACCAAGACCCCCTCCCGGAGCACCGTACAACACGTGCTCTAGTACCTGGACCCTCCTGCAGCTCCACAGTGTACAAATCACAAGGGGAAAACCCCCAAATTAACTTATTTGTGTTGAGAGGCCAACACAGTGTTTCTCAACATAATACATCATACCCTCGAACTCTAAACATAAACATCTAACCATGTGTACTTTAAACATGTTGATACCGTTATTTCAAACTTTTACATCTTATTGAAAACGGTACATACAGGTATATACAATACAATAAAAGATACCTAATATGAATGTAAATTATGTTCAACAATGCTTATTAATATTACAATACGCCGACAACACCCCCTAATACATTTACAAATCAAAAATCAAACTTACCATGTACTATTGGCCATATATAAATATTGTTCGTTTGCCTACAAGTTAAGTCGAAACACATTTTTGTTCAATACAAATTATCTTTGTGGACACTGGACTCCAGTCCAACTCTCATGTATGTTACATGGGGATCAAGAAGCACCTAAGTTTACGTCTACAATCATTACTAAACATTCGAGGCTACAAAACACAATTCTCCTACCACAGGTCTTGTTCATGGTAAACATACCATCAGGTTAATTGCCAAACTCTCCACATGCTTT